>RJWH01006359.1:0-56628 GCA_004363575.1 Solenodon paradoxus
CTTGGTTCCGAATTACTCTGCCATAATTTAATCCACACAACTTCCAGACTTCTCCGGCTGTCACTGCCCCTTTTGGACTACAATTCATACTAGATATCTGGCATGATATTCCTGGTGCCTCTTCATCGGAGATTCAGGCTTTGCTTCCAGCTACACTTGCTTATGTAAATCCCCTCTCCGAGGTGGACAAGGTCCCAGAACTGCTGATCTCCGTGGGATGGCCTCACTTCCTTTCCCCTTCCGCCATCATGGGTAGCAGCCCATGCTGCCAATCAACTCAAGAGGGGAAATAGGTGGAAAGTTGCTGTCTACCTAGCATGCCATACTTCATATTCAAGTGCTTACTGTGACGGGCTTCTTGCTGCCTAAGTTACTGGGTAAGTCACATTACTTGCCACCTGGACATCATTTCATTCTCATCACTCTGGTTATCCTAGACTAACATCTATTGACCTCTAAGAATCTCTCACCGTCTACATAGAAAAAGGTTATTCTTGGAAAAGGTCACCTTTATTCCCTCACTTGCAATCTTAATCCCCCCCCATTCAGCTTCCTTCACAGGGCTGTTCTAAGAACTCAATGATATCATCTATGTGAAAGTGTGTAAGCAACAGAAAAATGTTATAGAAGCAAAAAGAACTACTATTGACCATGATATTAGGAAGTCACTTTTAGTTGTCAAGCTCAGGTCCATACCCTTGGGCAGGTCCTTCTTTCTTACTCTACCTAAAGTCCTGAGTCAGTGGTGATTGCAAGCTGAGGTGTGGGTACCTTCTTCTCTGTGCTCTCTTTCTATTTCACATACACATCTCCAGCCTTTGCCTTACTTTCTCATTCCAGGTCTCTTGACCTTCTGGCTTTCTGGCTAGTCTCCTTACTCATGTCCCTCTACCATTGCACATGCGTTCAGTTTCCCTTAACAGCCCACCGCCTCCTCCTCTCACGTTGCCACCAGACCTTCAACCTACTCCCTAGGCTCTTTAGAACAGGATCATTTCTATGCACCCACATCTGCGCCTCTCCTCTTTGGCTCTTATGCTCTGTAAGACTGACCTGGAAAGACATCATACTCCCACTCCTCCTGCCAGGTGTGCTCAACAAGAACCTCAAAAGAATGATAACCAGGTTCATTGAAACTGGGCTGCTCCAAAGGCTGCAATCTGTGCTGCCTGGCTGGAAATGCCTTTAAGGACTCCGAGATACAGAAGCAAACGATCTCATTTATCCCTAACAACACTGCTATGAAACGAGTTGTACACATGCTACAAAAGCAAGTCAAGGAAATCATAGGTCAAATAACTTGATGAAATTCTTCAAGGAAGATGTATTAGTCCCTCCAATTTCTATAGTACTTCAAAATACACGTGTGTGCAGGCCATTGTGGGGAGTAGGGAGCACAAAGTCAAGAGTAAAATATTTGTAACACACATGGCAAGATATTCTTTTTATCACAACCCACTCTGAAGTGACAATTAGGATATTTTAGGCTTAAAACAAAGCTTTTTCTTACTTGTTTGTATTTTTTTTGCCATAGGTGAAAGAAAATTAACCCAAATTAGGTTAAACAAAAGAATAATTATTAATTCACATACCTGCAGAGTCCAGGGGTTGGAAAGGCTTAGTGTGGCTGGATTCAAGGTTCAAATGTTAGCTTCAAGACCCAGTTTCTTGGTTGTCTTTTACTTTAGTTTTTTCATTCTCTGGAGCAGTAGGTTAGAGAACAAGCTGGTGTGACAACTCCAAATTTTTCATTGTCTAAGGCTCAAGATCAGTCAGGAAGACAATATACACACAAAATTTCCCAGACATTGTATCTCACTTGCTTTTATCAAATGAGTTATGGTTGATAATTTAATCCTTCGTATGCACTGCACCAACTGAGTTGTGGGGTGGGGAGTCTGTCACCTGAATAAAACTGATCAAGAAAGAATGGGCAAAGGGGAAAGTCTCAACTGGCTATTTCCTGATGAAGTAAATGGATGAATCCCTTATAGCCAAAATATAAGAGGTCTTCTATTTGCTTCTAATAAATCTCCCAGAGAACTTATTAATAGTTAGTAAGACTAATAATTCATAAAACATCTATTGAATCCTTATCAATTACTAGGCACTATGTCAAGCACATATATATATATATATATATATATATATATATATATATATACACACCTCACAGGCCTTTCAACCACCTTCTGAGGTTAAGTACTACTATTATCTAAATCTTAAAAACAAGAAAAATGACAACCAGAGCAGTGAAGTCACTAAACAAGATCTCATAAAGTGGAGAAACAGAGATGATCAACTCAAGGTAGTGTCAAACTCTTTAAACTTTCCAGCTTAATGAGTTTGTTAGTGTAAGGGAAACATTCTAATGGAGAAAGAGAATTGTACCCATAGCCATTAAAATCCTTACAAGGAGGCGGAATAAAGTTCCCTGTTTAAGGGCTAGGAAAAGACCCAATAATAGTTAGGTTAATTTGGCCAATAAGTAACAGAACATTTGATTAAAAATGACTTAAACAGGGGAAATTTATTATCTCACCTGTCCAGAAGTCCCGAGGCAGGAAGTTCCAGGGCTGGTTTATTCAGCAACACTATGTCAAGAAACCAGACTTTCCTCTCCACCATCTAGTGGTATTCACTAGTTGGTTTATCTGCTCATGGCTACAGGAGAGCTTCCACAGCTCCAAGCACTGCATTTTCATATACAGTATAAGTGAAAGTTCTCCTTCAACATCTCGTTTTTATCAGAGATGAGAACTTTTTCCTGGAAGTCCCAGAGGTCCTCATACTCTCAATGCCCAGTACTGGGTTAAATGCTTTGCCCTAAACCAATGTCTGCTTAAGGAGAATGGAATTCCTCCCTTTAGAAGGAGAAAGGCCCAGTCTCTCAGCACCAGGATCATGAATAAGATTAGGCATCTAGAACTGAACTCTTAAAATTTAAGGAGATAATCTCAGAGGCATGCATTTGCAACAACCCCTTAATGTCTTCTTAAATTGTATGCACTTTGCATGACCTTGATAATGAGAGCCTCAGGTGCTATGCCCTAAGTGCGTCATTGTTTTATAAAGTCCCTGCCCTCCTCAGTTTACTGCCTCCTCTGAACACTTGAAAGAAACTCTGAGTTCTTTTAGAATAAAAGAAAGGGAAGATGGCTGTTGAGATGACAATCAATGTTTTGGTGTCACCCACAGACAGCAAATCTAATTTCTGACTTTAAGCATTTAACATCTCTAGGGCTTTTTTCCTGGAAGATCTTCAAGGTTAGTCCTACCTTTGAAGGCTAGGAGATGTGACAAATACACTGAAATCAAGTGACACTGATGGCTTCATATGCTGCTGAAGAGCTGAACTCTAAGGAGACTTATATTATTTGATTCCATGAAAAAAAGTTCACCTATTTGACTCCAATCCTTCCCCATCTTTGCTTTTTAACATTACCTTTCCCACTCTATTAGCAACACAGTCACAAAAAATCATCAATCTGTTAGTATTGTAACTGTCAAGTGGATAACTATAGCGTACATAATCTGTCATCCAGTTTACCCACTTCCAAAACTGAACCACTCATTTCCTTGAGAGTGCTGGTCACTGATTTTTCATATGAGTTTCTAACAGCTAGAGAGGGCTATCTCTCCCCAAAATCACATCTTCTATTCTTGGGTAAATTTGAGCGGGGGTCCAATGTGGGAGTGGTGGGACGAAACTTGTGGGAGGGATAATAATGGTCCAGGCCCTTACCCCAATTTGGGACAATCTTGCAAGGATATATATACATACTCCAGAATTACCTGAGGTGCTGGGTTGAAGCTTTTGTTTTGATTACACCAATTATAATTCCTATTCAAACATCCTCCCTTCACATCCCTACCGGTATTGATGCCAATAACACTTATCAATAAATTCCCTCCATACAATTACCCACCTTAGAGCTAGCCCTCCAAGGAACTAAAAATGTGATATGTACCACAGGCCATCTTATGGAAGTTTGGGTGCATTTCTTTTTATTTTACTTTTGGTCACACATACTTGTAGTATCAGCTTCAAGTAAAATAGCACATTAGCAAACACAGAATTGAACACATTTCTTTGTTCCCTAAATTATTTTTTGTTACATTAAGTTACTCCAAACAGCAGGACATAAAATCAAAGTCACAATAATACAAATGTAGAGTGATTTTTTTCTCTTTGGGTACATGAAGAATTCCTCATTTGCAACTGAATGCCTTAAATTGGGAGTTCTACTCCTGAGAACCTATATTCTACTATTTGGAAGAATGCCCCCCCATATTAAGCTCTTTATGGATACTGAGAAAAAGTGCTTGTCATTGAAAATATTCATTTTTCATAATGCATTTATCCTGTAAATTTCTGTTCTCAAAATTAAGTAGCATTTCAAAGGTCTCCTTGACCTGAGTGTTTATTAATACATTTCTATTAATTTCAAAATCATACACTTCACTGGACTTGAAATTGGTCCTAAGGGGGATTCTGACTACAAGTGAATAAGCCTTTGACCCAAATGTCCTGTACCTGCATTTCTAAGCAGAAAAGCTCAAGTTGACTGAATTCTCTACATTAGAACAAAGCAAGAATGGTATTTCCATCAAGAACTTTTCTACTGCTTGACTGAATTGACAAGACTGCAGTAGATTCATTAAAATTTTGACTTGTTATTTTAGTCAATCATAAACAATCTACTTAGTTTATAATGATGATAGAAATAACAGACTGTCAAGAGTGGAACTCATTATCCACTTTCTTGTTCATCACAGTTATCAGATGAGATCAAAACCACACAATTTTAAGGATAGCAATAAATGAACAACTGATTTAAAAATCTAGTGTTTTTTTCAATTTAACACCCATAGGGAAGACCTAAATAACTTTTACTTAGATATGAGTATTATGTGTCTAAATGTATCTTCTTTTAGTCTCTTCTGACACTATTCACACCTGCCAAAATGTTCCTTTTAAAGCCTAACTTCAGGAGATCTAGTTCCAAGAAAACAGACTGTTAAGATCTTAAGCTACCTCTCCTCTCTTCCCCATAGCACAATCAAAAGAAAATCACACATTTGGCAACTACAATCTTGAAGCTCTTAAGCTACCTCTCCTCCCTTCCCCATAGCACAACCAAAAGAAAATAACACATTTGGCAACTACAATCTTGGAAAGGAAACAGGACCAACATCTCCACAGAGGGGTCACATGCCTCCATAAAAGATCTGCTTCAGTGCCACACCACCCTATCCGGAGATTCTGGGGTTTCAGAGAGAGACCAGCAAAACCAATACTTTTCCAGAGCGCTAAAGGGCTTTCTCCCACAGCCAGCATTTCCATACCTGGGAACTAGCTTTAAGTCACTGGGTTGGGAGCCTCTCAGTGGGAGTGGAAAAAGGGTTAGCATCCCTATGAACAAAAAAACCCCACTCCCTCACAATGCCTGTACTGGAGGCCTCCATTGTGGGAAAGCCCCCTGAGGAAGCATGCACCCATTCCATCATTAGCATAATGGTACTTTTCAGTGGGCAGCCATAGTCAGCCAGGTTCAAGCAGCACCTGAGCGTATTGTTTACTGTTTCCCAACAAGGAACATTCCATTCTACCCCTCACGCAGGTAAAATAACTGGAAAAGCTTCATCAAAATGGCAGCTCCCAGTAACCTGCAGCTAGAGCTAAACAGCTTACTATCAGCTTGATATACTTACTGAAATTCCATCCCCAGGGTTCCTGGATTGTTTGTCACCCCTCCCCGCCAAGCTGGGATGGCCAATCCTCTTGAGCATTAAGGGACTTTCACAAGGGACTGTACTCCACTAACAATAGTTAACAGCTCTTTCTCATCTTTGGGCTGTGTTGAGACTGTATCTGACATGCTCACTGGGCCCACAACTCTTGAGTCTCTCTCCTTGGGCTTTGTTGTTTGTGCCTATGACTCTGGGGGAAACCTCTGCATTCCCTAGCCCAACTCCAACCCTGTAGACTGGACTCTCAGGCTTCAACACAGGGCTCATCTTAGGGTTTCAACAAAGCCCATGATTTTTGAGATCACAAAATAAAAGGAAGTCCCCAACATTCCAGACTAGTACCCAGGTCTATTCTGTGCAAGTTAATAGCCTGAAACAAGGCCTTTACAACAGAAAAGTTTAACTCATAGAAATAAACACAGAATGACAAACAGATCAAAGAACCAAATAAATGTACATGAAATGACCAACCAAAACAGACTGAAGTAAAGGACCTGTTGAAGAATTTAAAGTAACAGTTCTAAATATACTCTCTGGAATCAGGAAAGCAATGGAGGAACAAAAGAGAACCACAACAAAAAAGAGAAAACATGAGGCAGTTCCAAAAAAAATCCAAGCAGCTAAAGAACACAACAGAGGACCTCAACAGTAGGTTAAAGGCAGCCTCCAATAGAATCAGTGAGCTAGAAGACAGAGTCAGTGGAATGCACTCAAGCAGACCAGCGAAGAAAAAAAAGAATTAAAAGAAACAAAGATAGCACACAAGACCTGTGGGAACATTAAGAGGGAGAACATTCATATTATAGGGGTTCCAGAAGGAGGAGAGAGAAAAGGGGGAAGAAACCGTTATGTGAAGAAGTAATAGGTTAATAGGTGAGAATTTCCCTAACCTGAGGAAGGGAGCAGAGCTCCAGATTCAGGAAGATCAAAGAGTCCCAAACAAACAGAAAAAGCCATACACCAAGACACATCATCATTAAAATGTCAAAAATATACAATAGTGAGAATCTTAAATGCAGTTACAGAAAAACAAATTATAAATAAAAGAACCCCCATAAGACAGTAGGATTTCTCAGCTGAAACTTTACAGATCAGAAGGGAATAGCATGCTATTTTGAAGTGTTGAAAGAAAAGGATTTCTAACCAAGCATACTCAACCCTGGTAGATGATCACTTAGAATTAAAGGAATAATAAAGAGCTTTTCACACAAGCAAAAGTTAAAGAAATCCATAAAATCACCATGAAACCAGTTTTACAAAAAATACTAAAGGAAGTTCTATAAAATGAAAAGAAACTGCACTTAAAAGCAACAAGACATCAAAATATAAAAAGTATGGATAAGAGTAAAAATACAAACTTAAAATTAGCTCAAGAATAACTTGCTTTCAAGTAAAAACAGGTCATAAGCATAGAAACATTTAGGTAAAGCACAGGGTAGCCTCAACACATGACTAGGAAAAGAAATCAAAAAGGAAACTAAACACGATATAATTATTTTCAAATCACCTAAGAGAAAAAAGAACAAAGGTACTACCCGCAATAACACCCAGAAAACAAATTAACAAAATGGCAATGAACAGTTGCAGATCAATAACCACCCTAAATGTATATAAATTGAACTCACCAACCAAAAGTCATAAAGAGACCAAATGGATTTTAAAAAGTGACATAACTTTCTGCTTCATTCAGAATGTAGACTCATCTACATTCAAAAGTAAAATAATGGATCCAAGTCAATTGTTGGAAGATAACCCTACAGGCAAATAACAGGCACAGCAGGTAGGGAAAGCCATACTTAGATAAAATAGACTTACGTTTAAAGAAGAAAATAGAAGACAGGGATGAGCATTAAGTAATGATTAAGGGGTCAATAACAAGAGGACACAACTGTTTCTAATATTTATGCACCAAATAAAACTGCATCAAAATATGTAAAGCAATTATTAAGAGAAATAAAGAGAGATATGGACAGCAATACAATAATAGTAGGAGACTTCAACACCTCACTTAGAAAAATGGACAGATCAACCAGGCAGAAAATTAACAGGGAAACAACAGCTTTAAATGACAAATTAGAACAGATGGATTAATAGACATACACTAAATACTTCATTCAGAGACTGCAGAATTCACATTCTTCTCAAGTATGCATGGAACTTTCTCGAGGATAGACCATGTTGGGAAACAAAACATGTCTCAACAAATTTAAAAACACGGAAATTATACCAAGCATCTTCCCCAATCACAATGGCGTAAAACTAGAAATCAACCACAAAAAGACAGCTGGAATATTCCAAAATATAAAAAAGTAACCAACATGCTCCTGAATGATTCTTGGGTAAAAGAGGAATGCAAAGGAAATTTTCAAAACTACTTGGAGACTAACGAGAATAAAGACCCAAGCTACTGGAACTTATGGGGTGTAGCAAAAGCAGTTCTAAGAGGGAAGTTTAAAGCAACTCAGGCCTACCTCAAAAAAACAAGAAAAATATCAAAGAAGCAATCTAACCCTATATCTAAAGCTACCAGAAAAAGAACAATTGAAGCGAAAGTCAGAAGAAAAAAGGAAGTAATAACTAGAGCAAAATAAACAAAACAGAAATCGAGATTAATTCAGATGATTAATGAAACTGAAAGCTGATACTTTAAAAAAAATAAAATTGACACACCTTTGGCTAGACTCACAAAAAACAAACAAACAGAAAACTCTCATAACTAGAATCAGAAATGAAAGAGAAGTTACAATAAACACCACAAAAATACAAAACATGGTAAAAGACCACTATGAATAGCTATATGCCAATAGATTGTACAA
Source organism: Solenodon paradoxus (assembly GCA_004363575.1). Classification (NCBI taxonomy): domain Eukaryota; kingdom Metazoa; phylum Chordata; class Mammalia; order Eulipotyphla; family Solenodontidae; genus Solenodon; species Solenodon paradoxus. The sequence goes on from RJWH01006359.1 coordinate 8,571, forward strand.
CCGTGAGGACACAAACAGATTTTTAGATACATAAAAACTACCAAGACTGAATCAGAAAGAAATGGAAAACCTGGACAGGACTATCACAAACATGGAAATTGAAAAAGTAATCAAAATCTCCCCCCAAAATAAAAGCCCAGAACAAGAAGACTTTACTAAGGAGTTCTACCAAACTTTCAGAGAATTAATACCTATCCTTCTCAAACTTACAAAAAATATTGAAAAAACGGAACACTTCCAAACACTTTGTTTGAGGCCAATATTATACTGATACCAAACACATATAAGGACATCCCCAAGAAGGAAATTACAGATCAATATCTCTAATGAACATAGATGCAAAAATTCTCAACAAAATATTCGCAATACAAATGCAACAACACAGCAAAATGATCATCCATCATGCTCAAGGAGGATTTATCCCAGGGATGCATATGTGGTTCAACACACAAAACTATTAATGTAATACACCATATCAACAAAAGTAGGGAGAAAAGTTCTTATGATCCTATCAATAGATCCAAAGAAACCCTTTGACAAAATTCAGCACCTATTTAAGATCAAAACTCTACATTAAATTGCGATGGAAGGAACATGCCTCAATATAACAAAGACCATACATGATAAACCCACAGCCAACATCATACTCAATGGAGAAAAATTGAAAGCATTTCCTTTAAGATCAGGAACTCTCACCAGTACTAAACATTGGACTGGAGATCCTAATCAGAGCAATTAGGCAAGAAGAATAATTAAAAGGAATCCAAATTGGAAATGAGTAAGTAAAATTATCACTGTTTGCATATGCCATGATAATATTCAGAAAACCAAAAAAAATAAAATTAATGAGTACAAAAAAAGTGGCAGGCTACAAAAGCAATACACGAAAATCTCTTGCATTTTTATATTTCATCAATATGATAGAATAAACTCAAAGAAACTATCCCAGTTACAACAGAAACAAAAAGAATTATATACTTTGAAATATACTTAGCTTAGGCGTTTGTAAAAGACCTATACAATGAAAACTGTAAGACTTTTGTAAAAGATACAGAGGAAGATACAAAGAGCTGGAAAGATATCCCATGCACATGATTGGGAATAATCAACGTTGTTAAAATGGCTATCATACCTAAAGCAATACACATGTTTAATGCAATCCCCACAAAAATCTTAATGACATTTCTCAAGGAGATAGAACAAAATAAATTAAAAATTTGTATGGAATAACAAAGACCTCAAATAGCCAAAGCAATCAGAAAAAAGAACAGAAGCAGAGAATTCACACTCCCAGATGTTAAGCTATACAACAAAGCAACAGAGATCAAGTGTTGTGGTATACTAGAATGAAAACAGAGGTATAGATCAGTGGAATAGAACTGAGTCACCAGAAATGGGCTCATTCATATATGGTAGTTAATTTATGACAAAGGAGTTGGAACAAGAGCATACAATGAAGAAAGTATTTTAAATAAAAGCTGTTGGGAAAACTGGACTGTCACATGTAAAACAATAAATTTAGACCGCTCTTTAATGTCATACAAAAATTCAGAATTAATTAAGAGACTTGGATATAAGACTGGAAACCATAAAATACTTAGAAGATAATACAGGCGAGTTATTCCATGACAGGTACCTTAGAAAGGTCTTTGGGAACTCAACTCCAGTGGCAGGGGAAATAAAAACAAAAAATGGTACTACATCAAACTAAAAAGCTTCTGCACATCAAAAGAAACTATCACCAAAAAAGGACAACTTGCTGACCAGGAGAACATATTTATACATCATACATGGGAAAATGGCCTAATATCCAAAATATATAAAGAACTCACTAAACTCATCGACAGAAAAAACAACCCAATTAAAAAAGATGGATAGAATATTTGGATAGACAGTTCTCCAAAGAACACATACAGATGGCCAAAGACATAAAAAAATGTTGTTTTTAATTTGTTAATTAGGTAATTTGTTATTAGGTAAATGCAAATTGAAACAACAGTGAGGCATTATTACCTTATACCTGTGAGATTGGCTATTGTCCAACAGCCTGGAAACAACAAAATGTTGGTGAGGATGTGGAGAAAAGAGTATTATTTTACACTGTTGGTGATATTATAAATTATTGCAATGTATGGAGATTCCTCAAAATGTTGACAATGGAAATTCCACACAATTCCATCAGCCCACACCAGTGTATTTACTCCCCAAATACAAAAACACTAATTTATTCATACACACATACCCATGTTTATTGCATTATTTTTACAATATCCAAGAACTGAAAACTACCTAAGTGCCCCTCATCAGATAAATAGATGAAGATGTGGTGCATACACACAGACACACATACACACACACCGTGGAATACTGCACAGCCCTAAAAAAGATGTGTCATTTGCAATAATATGGATGTAACTAGAGAGGATTATGCTAAGTGAAATAAGTCAGAAGGAGAAAGACAAATACCAGATGATTATCACTCTTACGTGGTATATAAAGAAAGCAGTGGAGGAGAAAAAACAAAAACCAACCCTTGGACATTAGCAACAGAACTGAAGTTATCATGGGGAACAGGGTGCGGGTTGGAAGCAAGTGATGGTGGGGTCCAATGTACAGTGGTGAAGGTCTTTTGGTAATCTGGTGGTGGGCAGTGTGTGCTGCCATATTTAATAAATGGTGAATCTACACATACGGGTTTGTATACAACTTTGTAAATCAAACTCACCCTAACAAATAGGTTTTTTTAAGTCTAACCACCAAATATAAAACTGATACCACAAAGTGGGATTAAACTTTGACAAAAATAAAAATATGTAGCATGGTTTCAATGGGCAGGAAGCTTGATGGCAAAGAATCATGAACAGGCTGGATGATTACAGATCTATTTAATTAAATGGCAAAACACTTGATACTATTTATATATAACGATTACAGAGTGAGGATCTGTGGCTGGAGTTATAGTAGAAAAGGATAAACAAAAATTAGGAATAGTATGTGTTAAGTTCTATTGTCTCTGTTTGGCAAAATGAATGAAAAAAGACAACCTAAGGAAGATGTAATTGATGTCTGCAAAGAAATTAAAGGATAAAGAAGGATCCAGAAAACTGGGACCTTGCAGAGCTTCAAAAGCTATTTCCTTGCATTGTTACTTCAGTAGTAATTGTTTCAGAAAACAAAAACAACGTATTTTAGGCAGTTATATATGCCAATAACCATATTTCTACCTCTTTTCTACATGTATTTCTTTCCAATCTCTCAGTTTGAGTACTGAGTCCATTTATCTTCTATTAAACAGTTACATCTTTAGTTTCTTTTTTGTCAGTCTTTGTTTCCCAAATGACTAGTGCCCCACACACACAGTTGATTCTTTACTTTGGGAATTTTAATCTATTGAGCGCTTTTAATAATGAGTGTGAAGATTTTACTTTTAATTTGCTATTTGCACCGAGGTAACAGGTTAAAAGATTTAAAGATTTTAACAATAGCAATGGAGGAAGCCATATCTTGCTTTTTTCCCTGGTGTAATTAAACCTTTTATTCTTCAAAGAATTATTTCACATCCTTTGAAGTTTAAACTCAGTTGCTAGCCTGATGATTCACCAATTTTGACTCTCAGTTCTCTTTCATTTATGTTTACAAACCAGCTGACTATCTTAATGTCAGAATCCCCACAAGAGTAAGCCTTAAACCAGGGATTGAAGTTCAGATATCAGGACAGAGAATTGCCTCTGGCTCCAGCACCTAGTCATGGAATGCATCCAGATCAGTAAGGAAAGCCGATGGACGAGTTTGACCTGTGAGATATATAGTACATGACCAGGACGGACACTCCACTAAGAAACAAAGGAATGACACAAGTTGAAGATGACCACCAGTAACTTCAAAGGACAAATGTCACCTTGCCCAATCAGGAAATGAAACCTGGCCTGCAGACCCGTCTTCTCCATCCCCTTTCCTCACCATGTGGGATTTTTCCTTAAAAACTCAGGCTGCCGGCAAGGCAAAAGGAGTCTTAGCCTCCCTTGGCTGGCTCCATCCTCTCTCTCTGCTCCCCACTAATGAATGCCCAACTTGCTTACTCGCACTTGTCTGATATGTGGAGCGACCCTGAACCCACGGGGTCTGGACCTCCCTTGGTCTGCTCCATCCCTTTACCCTCTGGTTAAATCTCTGCTTGCTCACTCGCCTAACTTTATCATAGATTCTTTGGGTGACCTGAACCCCACACTTAAGGCTGTCTCTTTTGTAAAAATGTGAGAAGTGTAGGCAAAAGTTACTAACATCTGAAACAAATGTTCTGTTTTTCAGCCTCTTCCCCTAAACTAAGAGCTTGTTATGTGCATGATCTGCCTTTCAGACTAGTGCTTTCTACCACTTGACAGGTCTCACAACCTTCTAAGAGTCTGACAGTTTCCTCACTGGCCACAGCACAACTTTGAAATCAATGCCAAATATTGTATGGATTTTGTTGCAATTGTAACTCTGTTCTGATACTTATTTAAACCATAAATTTATTTAAACTATGAATCAGGATAGGCTGAGAGTTTAGGTCATAGTATTAGGCCAAGAAACCCCCAAATCTCTGTTGTTTCAAACAAAGGTTTATTTTTCACGCCATATTTCAATCTTGGGTTGGTTCACTGTCTGTTGGTTGCCCTATCAGAAAATAAACAAAACGTGACAAATCATTAAGCTTCTGCCTGTATCATATGACCATGTCCAGGGTCACTAGTATGATCAAGCATCATTCTACAATGAAGAAGGAAAGCAAGTTAGTGTGAATAGTCAACTACAATATCTTTTACCATTTTTCCTTTTGTACTCTCATTTTCTTATCAATTTATTAGAACAGTATGCAGATTAGTAATATTATTCTTTGTGTCATGTTTGTTTCCAAACTTGCCAGTTGTTTAACTTTGATTATAAGTTTTACATTTTTCCATGTATTTATTTTAACTGATGTAAAGAATATTTTGAATTATTTCTCCTTCCTGTCCACCCTCTTTTCCTACTTCCCTCCTTCCCTTCCTTTTCTCTTTTGCTTTACTCTTTATATAGTTTCTGGGTTTCAGATATTTCTTGGAAAGGTTTTACTAATCTTAAATTAAGATTAAGGAGATTTATAATAGATTTGTTTCAAATATTTTATACTTTTAAAATGTCTGTACCTTCCATACAGTTGAATTTTTATATGATGCGATAAAAAACCGAAACTTTTCTTTTGTCCTCCCAAATAAGATAACTGATGGACAAATGTATCAATACTATTCATTGGGGAAATACCTCTCATGTCAGCAGGTAGGCAGGGAGACAGATACATGACCAAAGAACAGCCTCTACTCTTCATCTTTATATCTATCATTTGAAACTTGGAATTCAAAAGAAATATCTGCACTTTGTGGGAGCCCGTTCCTGTAGCTAATTTTATTTTTTCCTGGTCTATTTTTTCAGTCAATATTATGTCTTCTATTTTTTTCTGTCTTGTATCATTACTCAAAACACTTGATCTCCTAAATGCAGTCTTTCTTATTTTTCATTGTTCCTAGGGAATTATTCTTTACATTTTATGCCAAGTATTTCAACAGCATTTTGGAGATAGGAGAGGTAAAAATGTATACGCATTATGCTATCTTCAAGCCCTGACCAGTTGTTTTCCAGAATATTTTACCAGTGTATTTGAACCCTGGATGTGAGTACTGCCTGGAATCTTTCCCTTATTGTTTCTCTTACGTGTGTCTCTTCAGTTCACCAAACATATCTAGACAGGTTTAAATGCCATAAATGGACAATACCAAATTATGATTTATATGACCCCACTACTCCGTAAGAATCCAACTAGTCTAATCCCAAAATTAAATTAGACATTGTAGTTGGAGCCTGAGCACAATGATGGAAAAAAAAATGTGCTTCGACTGGGTTTCCTACAAAGATGGAAAGAAAGGTTGGCAGGCTAAGCAGTGATCTCAAGAAACTGGGGAGGAAAACTGGCAAGAGGGAAACAGAGATAGATGGAAAAGAAACCAAAGGCTTTTGTCAATAAATCAATCATAGGTATGAACCACCTGAGTCGAGGCCTCATTCATCTTTGCAAGCTTCGATCCTCCTCGGAGGACTGTCTGAGAAGCCACTTAATTTGTGTCTCAGAACTATCTATGCTAGGGATAGCAGAGGGGCATGTATCCACTAGATCCTTTCCTTCAACAATCCAAAGTTGCTCATAGTAGATACTAATTCACTCTCACCTCCAACTTTGCAATTATAGTTGGCATATTGAGAAACTAAAAACAAGACACCAGTTAAATTTGAATTTTAGATAAACCATGCATATTTATTTAGTATAAGTTTATTCCATATAACAGCTGGAACATATTCTTAAAATGTTTATTATCTGAAATACAAATTTAACTGTGTGTCCTTTTGTCTGGCAACCCTGTCTGTGATATGACCAATGGGTTCCTGCGGGTTTACCAATCAGCAGCAGCAGCGAGTTGTTTAGCAAAGAGCAGAGGTCTAAGGTGAAGCAGATGTGAGCTGCTGAGGCCTGCACCTAGTTTCCACAGCAACAATTGCAGCTAAAGAGGTAGACCAAGAGGAAGTGAGGCAGGGAACAACTGATGTCTATACCATTTAAAGATGAAAATCCTACAAACTAAGCAACTAAAATGATTATATTTAATATAATGGAAAATATCCAATGTCACATAGGTTAAGCACTGTGCTGGGTTTTGTAAAAGTTGAAAGATGGAGACAAGGAGGTTTCACTGATGACCATCTCGTTGGGAAGACAGTAAGAAGAATGAATTGGAAAATGGTAACCATACTATGAGCAACCTGAAACCAGGGTCCAGGCCTCATTCATCTTTGAAGTCCCCTGGGTCTAGAATATGCTTGGCACAGAAGATTATTTGTGGAAAGTAAGTATCAATTAAGTAAGAGAATAAATAAATAACAACAGGGAAAGAGAAAAGCACTTTAACCAAAAGGAAAATAAATAGGAAGAATGCTGAAGGTCTTTGGGAAAACTGCATGCTTAACTCAGATTCTTATGTGAAAAAAGTTTTAAATGGATGAAATAAGTTATCATTTAATTATTCCAAATACAACATTAAGAAAGACCTCTTAAGTAGACACACACACACTAATCTGTAATATAGTCCATATTATGGAATTCTGCAGGATGATCACTAATAAACATAATCAGAAAATGTTCACTCTTATCTCTAGAAATGTCCTAGATAATGATATAGATTTGTGAACATCTTCTGCAGAAAATGTTAAATCCTCTTACAAGTTTATTCTCATTTAATAAACAGTATTTACAAAGTTACAACAAATTTCAAGAATAGTGTAACCATACTGAGGGTTAGTCTGATATCCATAAAGGAAAATTTGAGGGTGTGGTAGCCAAAATGTGCCCCTCCTCCCAAAAGATGTCCACATTCTAATTTCTAAATCCTGGAAATGTGTTACCTGGTGTTATAGGCTGAACTGTGTCCCCTCCCCCACAAAAAAAAATATGATGAGGTCCTAAGCCCCAGTACCTCAGAATGCAGCCTTATTTGAAAACAGGGTCTTCACTGAGATAACTAGATTGAAACAGAATGGGCCCTAATCCAGTATGACTAGCATCCTCATAAAAAACAGAAATTTGGTAACACACATAGAGAGTAGATGATGTGAAGACACAGGGGGAAGACCGCCATCTGGTTGGAATAATACAACCTCTGAGAACACAAACCAACACCACCTGGTTGACAGCCAGCTAAGAAATAGGGCTTTGGTCCTAGCAACAGAAGGATCTGCTTTTGGCCAACAAACTGAACTTGGAAGGAGATTCATCCTTGGAATTCCCAGAAAGGAATGCATCTTGATTTTGGTCTTAATGAGATTGTAATCAGAGGACCCAGTCGAGCCATGCTCTACCCAAACTTCTGACAGACCAAACTGTGAGATCACAAATAAGAGTACTTTCATTGGTGACAAATATCGAGAAAATTTGCCATTTTAACCATTTGTAAGTATACAGTCCATCAGCATTAAGGGCATTCATTCACATGGTTGTGGAACTATCACCTCTATCCATCCTCAGAACTTTTTCATTAAACCATAATCCCCCATTCTACTCTCCCTGGGACCTAGAAAGCTCCAATTTTTCTCTTTGCATACCCGACTGTTCTAGTATCTCACGAAAGTGAAATCACGCAATACTTGTCCTTTTGTGTCTGGCTTATTGCATTCAGCATGTCTTCAAATTTAAATGGGCATTTTTATGCCACTTAAAAATAAATTATCATTCATTGTTTGCTACACAGTGATAATACAGAAAACACAGAAAGTACATATTTCATAAACTAATAAACAATCTCCTATTTTCACCTGAAGCAGCAAACCTAGGCGGTTTGCTACTGAAATTTTTTTTCTTTTTTTTGTAAAATGAGAAGACCTGTTATATTAGCATTGTTTTATTGGAATCTCCTTTGTCTCACATCCTGCAGGCCTACCTTTTATTCCAGTCCTTTCTGTGAAAAGCAGTCTTATTGGCCACCTTTTTATAGCCCAGTCCAGAGGCTTTTTGATGCGGTCAGTCAGACACACAAGAAATGCAGATATAACCCCCATGACTGCACTGACATACGGATAATTTGAAAGAGTACATCCCTCAGGAAAACATGACATTAAACTCTCAACCATGATGATCTCCTCTTCCTTTCATTAAAGAGCAAACAAGGAGTCATTAATAAAAAAAGACGGAGACTTACCCCGGTGGCTTAATGGTTACACTCACCAGATGCAGGCCACAAACATGCCAAGGACCTGGGTTTGAGACCAGGGGCCTGGGGAACAACCAAGATGAACAACTAAATAAAATACATAAAATGCTGCTTCTTCTCTCTCTTCCTGTCTTCCTGCCTCTGCTCTCTGCTCACCTTCATTCCTGCCTACATCTTTCCTTTAAGGGAAAAGAAAAACGATGGAAAACATGGAGAAAGCAAAGCATCCATGAAACCCACTTGGCACAAAATTTCTATGAAGTTAGTGACACATAAGGCCACATAATGGCCAATGGAGCTATGGGAGCTGGTGGATAAATGCTTCCTTCATCCACGCTTCTAGACGGTAACTGCAATGCACTCGCTAGGTCTCTGCAGAGGCCCCAGAGGCACAGAGCCTCTGGTTGTCCAGAGTGGTAACTCCTCCACAATTTTACTCTCCCCTGGTCTTCCATTCCTATTCTCCAAGACCACCTCTGAGAAGAACATGTCTTGTAAGCCCTTTTCTCAGTCTTGATTCTGGGGAAAAGCCAGATTCAGATAATTACGGAAGCAGTATTTGCTCACTGTGAACAATTTAGGAAAAACAGAAAAGTGAAAGAAAAAAAAAAAATCATCATCCCACTACCCAGAAACAATCACTATTAATTCTTGAGTCTACAGTGCCCCTTTGACGACTGGCTGGGCACTTTAATAGGTCTACCAATTGGAGTTCCAGATGACAGTGACTGTCTTGGTGATTAAAAAATGAATGCCCCACTTGATTTCAAGATGGCCCAAGGATGAAGTATAATTAGCGCCCCGAACCAAAAAATCTGGAAGGTGCCAGTTCGCATTTCGATTTCAGGCAATGTTAGCATCTCTTATCTAAATGGTCTAAATTGATTTGGTTTTTAGGAGAGACGTTCCCACTTGTTATGTTTTTTCCATACTTTCGTTTTAAGAATTTAGTAATGGTAGACCTTTTATGAGGCATTGAATATAGCATTCTGACAGCAATTTTCAGAACGTTTCCTGCATTTTTTATATAACTGAAACCCTAAAGGGACATTTGCCAAACACCGTAGTTCAAAAATGCAGATGTAACTCCCATGACTACATAGACATGAGGATAATTTGGAAGAGCACATCCCTCAGGATAATGTGAAATTAAACTCTCAACCATGATGGTGGCATAATCTTTTCATTAAAAAAGCAAATAAGTTGGAATCATTAAGAAGAATGATGGAAAACATGGGGAAAGCAAAGTATTTTTGAGGGAATAAAACAACAAAACTTTACCCATTTTGCCTTTCTGGAAATCTTCCATGTTATACAAAAAGATATTTTCAGAAGATTTTCCCTGGAGGTGCTAACACAGCAATGCCAGTGCATACAAAAGCAGGAAGGTTCTGGCTCCAAGGCCAAGGCCGAGCACTGGCTGGTAAATGAGGACCTGTAGAAAGTATTTCAAATCCCCAGATGCCCAGCCCCATTTCGTTGAGTGCAGGAGTTTTCTCAAGTTCTGCTGAAAAGGAAGTGGGAGAAATTCAGTCTCCTTTGTGAGAAATCATGGCAGGAAAATGGAGCACCCTCCTGGGGGTAAGAGGGGAAAAAATGGAGTTGCTGCCAGGAGACCATAGCCTCTTTCTCTTTTACACCAAAGCCACTCTCTCTTCAGTGAAAAATGTGTCCATGATGTTAACATATGGCTAATAAAGTATATCATTAATAATTCAAGAAAATAAAATAAAACTCATTCTGGAGTGAAAACCTGTCTACTTCATAGGATTTGTGCAAAATAAATAGTAATGCTGTGAAAGACGAGCAAATGGATAATAATTTATTTATAAGGCACCTCTGTGCTTTTTTCTTTCTTGCCCTTTTAGTAAAGGTATTTTGGTGTGCATGTGTATTTCACAATAAAGCTCCTATCAGCGTGAAGAATACTTAGGTCTCTTGGTTGTTATGCTTTCTAGAAGTTCTGAAAAGTTCTCCTTGCATGTTACATGTGTCCCCCAAAATAGTCCTGTTGTCTGTCCTATTAAAAACACCCCATTTCATAGGAAGAACAATTTCTGCTTTATTATTACTTTAATTTGCTATGTGGTTGATAAGAGCTGATTTTGCTCAGAAAATATTAGCCCAGCACTTGTCCCCCCACATATTTGTCTCAGAGGGAAAGTCAGTGGTGCTTCCTGACCCATTATCCTTTCACCCCGTGTGTCCCATTACATTATACATAGAGCAATTTCGTAACTTCCAGAGCCTGGAGACCTGCTGCCTCCTTTGCACCACCTTCTGAGATCTTCCAGAGTGGCAAAATGCTCGGGCAGTACTGAGTACATGACCTGGAGTCCACGCAACGATGGGAAGTCAATTTACTACCAGTGGACCCAGTCCACTAGGGCTTATGGCTCTTCATAGCCAAAGTGACAGCTATGCATAACTGGTGGCTGTGTAAACTATCAAAATTGAAGGAGTAACACCAATATCTGTATCTTCGTGTGTAGTTCAAGCCTTCAAATCAAAATGAAACACTACAGAAAAAACGGAACTTGAGAACAGAGAAGGCATGTATAGAGTAAAGACTACACATTTAGGGGAGGGATAGAGAGGAGAAAGAAAGTGGTAGAGAATGGGATGGAAGAGGTGGGGGAAATGAAGGAGTTGGGGGAGGAAGAGAATAGAGGGGAATGGATGGAAGAAAGCAAACACTAGGTTGAGCAGGAACATTGAAAGCTTTTTTAGTTGTTCATCAAAGGACATTATCAAGAAAGTGAAAAAGAAACCCATGGAATGGGAGAAAACATTTGGAAAGTATGTATCTAATAGAGGGGTAATGTCTAGAATATATAAAAATAGCTCACACAACTACAATAAAACATTTAAAAACAACCACTACCACCAGATTCCAAAATGAGCAAAGATTTGAATAGCTGTATCTCCAAAGAAGATACATACACATTTCTAAAGAAGCACATGAAAAGATGTTCTATAGGGAAAACCGCAATGAGGTATCACTTAACACCCATTAGAATGGCTACTAACGAAGAGAACAAGTGCTGGTAAAGATGTATGAGAATTGGATCTCCTATATACTGCTCATGGGAATATAAAATGCTATAGCCACTAGAGAAAACAATACAGGTTGGTACCCCAAAACTTAAATAGTTACCATATGATCCAGCAATTCCACTTCTGAATATATGTCCAAAGATACTGAAAGCAAGAACTTGAACAGATATTTATATACCCATGTTCACGGCAGCATTATTCACAAAGTCAAAAAGCAGAGGCAACCCAAATGTCCACTGACTAATGAATGGATAAAAAAGTGCGATACATACACACAACGGAATATTATTCAGTCTTAAAAAAGAAATTCCGGCACACGCTACAACATGGATGAAACTTGACAACATAATGCTAAGTGAAACAAGCTAGTCCCAAAAGGATAAGTACTGTTGAGTCCACGTATATGAGGTGCCTAGAGTAGTCAAATACCATGGGACTGAAAGTAGAATGGTGGCTTCCAGGGGCGGTTAGAGGGAGAAAGGAAGAGGAAATTGTTTAAGGGGTACAGACGGATGGTGCTACTGGCTTACAACGTGAATGTACTTAAGGTCAACGAACCATAAACCTTTAAATGGTTAAAATGGAAAATGTAGGTATATTTTACAATCTTAATTGAAAAATAATTTTTAAGAAATAGTACAGAAAAAAGTCTCACTAAGGTACACTAATGGACATGGAAGAGATTTTATAGAAATGTCAGCAAGCTCAGGAAATATGGGTTTTTTCTTACTTTACTCAAAATGAACCAAGCAACATCCTGTTTAAAAAGTTCATTTTTCATCTTTGATAGTTCTTCTGTAACCAGTTCCAACAACTTGTCTGATAAAGTTACATGTAGATTATATTTCAATGAAATGTTTAAAGGCTATTGAAGTAGTACACAGCACAAAAGGGAAAAAAGACGCTGGGTATCTTGAAGCGACAATGCACAGATCTCTGTGAATACTGTAGTAATTCCATGGGCCCATGCTGAAAGAATGTCTAAATCTGTGATGGATTTGTGGGTGAGTATGTGTGCTGTTTGGAAGCACCTCGTACAATATCCATGTGAAAGATGGTGATTTTTACTCTTAGCACACATCTTGCAAGTACTGCAGACACAGAATTATATTAACAAATCTAATCGACCAAATGCAAAATTCAACATTCTCTCAGTGGCAGGAAGAGAAGCTGATGAATCCTAATTTTTCTCTCTCTGTCATGCCAAGTATTACCCTTTTGAATATGGTAATTATGCTTAGGGTACTAAAAATGAAAGAAAGGCTCCTAACACCAGTACCTCAGTTCTGTTCCCTGCTGATCAGAAACCCCCAGCCATATTCCTTCTCGGTAATCAAAGCAACAGATTACATGAAAAACCCTATTCTATATTCTATTCTGTTATGGGAACAGATTCATCCTCCATTTTCCCTCCCCTTCTCTACTCCCTCTCCCACCCCACCCCACCCCACCACCATAAAAACTTCAAATGACTACAGAGGTCACATTCAACTAAAACAAATTACAAAGATCTCTATGCTCAGTCTTCTAATATCTCCCCCCTTCCACTTCAAAGCAGCATCTAGAACAAATTCATTCCAAAGGAAGCTGAAATCCTGACTTGCTTTCTGCAGAACTAAGCCTATTTACCAACAGGAGGGGTAGCACAGGGGAGCAAAATTTGCCACCCTGAAATCGCTCCCTTTAGCATAAAGATTATTTTAGGATGCTTATTTTTAAGCAATGAGGACATTGGAACATCTCTGAAAACCAAGTAGAAGTTGCCCTTTTGTAAGAGGCATTTACATGTATGTGGGAAATCTCCAATTGCAAGGGCACAGCCCCACTCATACCATGGTACCCTGAAGTGGAAGATGACCAGTCTCAAAAAAATCCTTATCAATGGAGATGGCAATGGCAGATATGCATAACAACAATACCCTTATTTGCTGTACCTTTCTGGACATCTCCCATTGCTGGCCTTCCCATTCCCACAGCACCAGCATCTTTTGTTTTTAGATGAAGTTGTCATTTCAGGAGGTGACCTGGGCTATTTGAGTTACTCAGTTTTCCCAGGTCTCCTCCATGTATGCAAGAAGTATGCATTTGGTAAACTTTTTTTTTTTCTGCTGGCAATCTGTCTTTTATTATAGAACCTAGAGAATTATTTTCTCTCCCCTACAGTAGGAAGAGGGCATCCCTGATGGACACAACACCTGAGCTTCCTACCTACACCCACAGCAATGAAGGGATCATGGGAATGACAGCTTCAGAATTCAGAGGGAAGCTCACAGCCTATCACTTTGGTAGGACTTTTATACTCTTGTTATCTAGAGCCTCAAGAGTAAGAGGAGGAGTCCACTGAATGCATGTTCCCTCTTTTCCACTCTCGGAAAGCATATCTGAGGTTAGTACAACAGGACATGGGACCTGGATTGCTAAACTATAGCAAAAATAGGTAAGAATTGGGATAGTAAAGAAAGAAATCATCTACAGCTGTAAAAAGAAGCATCTATGTTTAGGAAATACTGGTATTTTTATTCATCTTACCTGATTTTAATATCTACTTCCAGTCCGTTTTTCTTAGTATTTATAGGTCCATTTAAAAATCATCAGCGTACCGCCCTCCAACATAACAATGTTTAATATCAGTAGAAATCACATAATTTTGTCCTGATATTTCCTTTAGATGAAGACATTTTTTCCCCACTGTATTCCTATCCAGGATGCCCTGGGGCTTTCAGTTACCGGGTGTAAAACTCCCAAGAGAAAAGATGCCTATTTCAGATTGCCACTATGTAACGCCTAATGATAGGCTGAGAAACAGTCATTCTAACTCCTGCTCATCAGCATTTACACAAAAACGAACATGGGAAAAATGTATATGTGGAAATGATTTCATTGGCAGCAATTAATTTTACTGAAAATAGTTTAGTTGTGGCTTGAAATGGGATAAATATAAGAGTCATTATTTAATAACTCTGGAATCCACTCATCCTTTGTAAATGTATTACATCCCTGAATAAGAGCAGTATGGTTGAATTACAAGTCTTTTTGTTCCAAAAAGCATCCTTCTCGGGATTAAAAAGAGCAAATACCTTTTTTGTACCAAGTATGAGGCATTGTCTACAAATTTCCCTTGTGATGCTGAAGGTATTAGCAGCAGAGTGTCTCTGTACATGATACCTAACCTTTGCCCTTCAGCACTGAGGGCTTGAGAGTGAGAACCCGAAGAGCTGAAGAGGAAGACTGAAGAGAAGCACGTGCACCTCCTGCATCCACCCAGGCTGCAGCCTAGGGGCTGTCCAGCTGATTTTTTCTGGGGATGGATACACTTCTAAACCACCCTTTGAAGAACGTAAAAGATGAAGCCTCGGTAGAGGTCAGTTATTCAATTAGATCAGTTTCTCCAAAACTGGCTGCTCATAGGAATCACCTGGGGTGGGGGGGGCGGTCTTCAAAAGAAATGCCAATGCCAGGGACTGCACTGGAGACCAATTAAATTCCAGTCTCTGGGGTGGGTCCCAGGTGTCATTATTTTTTAAAAGCTCTCCCTGTGATGCTAATGAGCAGCCAAGGTTGAGAACCACTGTTTTATATGTTACCCAAAAGCCTTATTAGGGGAATAGACCATATACCTCTGACCTAATTCTTAAAAGGCTGTCTGGGGAAACCAATTTTTACAGGTGCTTAGTAGAGGACAATGAGGCAGTAGGATTTTCAAAGGCTTTTTTTTTTTTTTTTTTAAAGTAAGCCATGTTTCCAGCTAAAGGTAGCTGTTGCTTCTGAAATTTTAGGGATGACTTTCCTTTGACCTCTGTAAATTGGCCTACTTCTTACTTACATAACAGTCTACAGAACTGTGTAACCATACAGCCTGAAAAAATGATGACTTTTCTCTTCCAGGTTATTCACACTGGCAGTTACCTTATTAACACAAAGTTGGTTATCCATCTTAAGTTTTCATTACTTTTCAGCTTTCGTCAAATGGTGGTTTAGGTTCCCAGTTCCAATGAAATAAATACCATAACTAATTCATTAATATAAAACAAGACAGGACAATAACCAAAGCCAACGTAAGCAAGAAGCAACTTTCCCCTGATCTCCCATCCCATCCCTCCAGCTGAATCAGTCTGGCCCTTGGACTCTAAGCTGATTTTCTGGCTCCTGAACTCAGCACTGGCAAAAAGAAGCGCTATATTTGGCAGTGATGACTTTGTTACAGGAACGCAGCAGCATGTGCCCTATAAAGCCATCTACCACTGTGGTTTCTTCTGATGAATTAACAACAGCCCATTCCACCATGTTCTGAGAAAGATTCAGTGTAGGGAGAATATAAAGTGAAGTTGCATCCTTCAGCAGAGGGTGTGCACAAAAAGAAGAAAATGGATTTTCGTGGAAGAAATCTCTAAAAGTCTTAAAAGGTTAAGTGCTCATAGTGTGCCCTGGTAGAGTAGCAGTTGGGCACAGTCCACATACATCCCAAGGTCCTGGGTTCATGTCCTAAGGTCAACGGGAACCACCAAAATGAGAAACTAAAATAAAGTGCTTCTTCGTACTCTCTCTTCCTGCCTGCCTGTCTCTGCTCATATTCACTCCTGCCTGTACCTTTGCTTTAAAGAAAATAAAAGTGCTCAAAAGTTGGAGCAGAGTGGGAGTGGAGCTTCAGCACGATACGGAGGTGGTGTTTATTCTAGGTCACTGGAATCAAGGCAGAGGTAAGATGGCATGTTAATAATGTGCAAGGGAAGTGAAGGAAGTATACTGAGAAAAGGGTAGAAAGAGAGGCAGGGGGCAGATGGAAATGAATGTAAAGGAGACAGGAAGAGCATAAGAGCACTCCAGACTCCATAAAGATCCAGAAGGTGACGAGGATTGAACCTGGGGTGGTGACATAAGAATGGAGAGGGAAAAATGGTTTAATAAAACATCAAGTATATAATATGGACATACGACTTAGCTATGGAGAGGATGCTGTAAGAAAAATGTCTAGTTTCTTTAAGTCTTCCAATGTTCTGACCTAGGTGCCTGGCTGGAGGACAGGATGCACTGTGTTACTAATTCCTAGCAACAAGAAGCTGACGAAGTAAACAATTTAGTGTAGAGCTGCCAGATAAAACAGTGCATCCTAGTGGAGCAGCGCTTAGGTCAACTGCCTTTGAGTGACACAGACCACATACCTCTGGCCTCAAGTCTCTGGTCTGGGGGAAAACCACCAGTGTGAACAACTGAAAAAAAATGGAAATAAAATAAAGCACATCTTCCTTTTCTCTCTCCCTGCCTGTCTGCTTATTCATCTTCATTCCTGCCTGCACCTTTCATTTAAAAAAATTCAGGACCATCAATTAAAACTGAATTTCAGATACACAATGAAGACAAGTTTCCCCTGTTATGTGAAAGCAGAGTGTTCCTATTTGCTATGATTTGGTAGGTTATTCTTGGGAGTTTAGGAATACTGAAAATTTGTCCATAAACTAATCGGTAGTAACATTCTCAGGCTCCCCAAAATAGCCTACCAAATCATACTAATGTTCTACTTTAGGATGGCAGAGAAAACCTTATAAATTTTTAGTATGCAATATATGGGACATACTTAAAGTAAAGGAAGGTCAGAGCAGAGGTGGTTTATGTAGTCAGTGAGACAGCAGAGGAGAGGGAAAGGTGGGACTGGTCTTGAGCTGAGAGATTATTTTTTTCACAGGAACCAGAAACAGCAGTCAGCAAAAGATCTTGCTATTGACCATTTATAGTGATATCTTTGCTTATCATATATATGTTAGAATTTTTCCATCTCAACCTGATCCTGGGTAATTTACTTCATGTTTCCATAGAGAAATAAGAAACAGTACAGTGGAAGTGAGAAAAAAATAGAATCTTACTGGCAGCACATTTATGTACCAATTTTTTCAAGATATTCTGGTCATATTTAGAGCACAGAAATCATGATTTCTTAAAAATGCACTCAATTGGATTGATGTTCTTTACTACCCATCTAGTTCTGAAAATGTTAATGTGCATGGTTCATTCGATTTCCTTCTCATTAAAATGGCACTTTTCTTCTGAGCAATTCTGACTCAAGTATGGACTGGGGAAATGAATTTTTATAGAGGCAGGCGGAAGTTGCTAGGCTGACAAGATTTTTTTTTGTATGTGCTCTGCTTTTCTAGAAAAAAACTACCTAGTTATTGTCACTAAACTATCTCCAAGTAAAAATAGACATTTTTCTTCCATTTGTTTAGCAGAGTCAATAGATTTTTATCTAGTTATAAAGCACAGAGATGTAAAGAAAACTGGGAGACTCCAACCAAAAGTATTGATTGACATATGTAAGGCTAGCAGAAGTTGTCTGTTACAAGAATAGTCCTCAGAGTGATCAATTGCTGTAAGTTGGGTTGCTAAGAGGAGGCATATAGAAGAAGCAGGATTCTGGAGTTGGATCTTAGAAAATGGGTAAGGTTTAGTTATGTCACCTTGAGAGCAAGAAGGCAATTCCAAAAGAGAAAACCTAGAGGCAGGACCTCACCATAGTCTATATGTAAGGTACGGGCAGATTACTAATTTACTTGAACAAGGAGACTTCTTGGAGAGTGAGAGGGAGCGGATTTGAATTCTAAAGCCAGGGGGGTCTTGAAAAATCATACAGAGAAATTCTAGCTAAAAGCAACCAACAAAAACAGTATTTTACTGCAATTATTCTGGCAGTGACATGGCTGAAGGGTTAGAGGCAGGAGATAAAGAGAAAGGGGGACTAATTAAATGAAGCAGCTGCATGACTCAATCATGATAGGACAGAAGGGAGCCTACTGATCCATGCCTTCTTGGAACAGTAACTGAATTACTGCATTCTGCTCCTTCTATAGGGCAGGGGTCAGCAAATTGTACCTATAAAGAGCCAGAGAGTAAACAGTTTAGACTTTGTGAGCCATAAGACCATCTCTGTTCCAGTCACTCAACCCTGCCATTGTAGCAAGAAAGCAGTCATAGATAATGTTCTAAACAAATGGGTGTTTGGTCTTCCAATAAAATTTTATTTAAAAAACTAGGTAGTGGGGTGGGGATTTGGCTGGTGTCTCATAGTTTGCCCACCCTTGAGCTAGGACACTAGGTCACTCCAGGTTTATGAAGCTCTTAGATAACTTGGACAGAAAGCATACCTATGTAATTCTAGTTGCTTATTTTCCTTGCTACCGAGACAGCTAAACTCGTTAGTCTATAAACAACATATGTGGGAAGGGAAAAGTCTTTGCTGGATTGTTCTTCTCTGGTGTGGAATTAGTGCCATTATTATTGCTAATAATATTGTTCTCTAGTCATCTGTCTCATTATTTTTGTGACTCATGTCCCTGTAATGGAAGAGATAAATGGAATGAATGATCTTCATAGAATGTGAGCATAATAGAGGGAGGTGGAACAACTTGGCATGTGTGATGGAAATTATCCAAGTTTATCTTGAAATGTTAGGGCAATACAAAAATAGGACCTCATGTATTGCTGTGTTATCAGGCAAATTTCTAAAGGCATAGGTGTCAAAGGCATGGGTATTTTGATTAATATTCATTCACTTATAGCAACTCCCAGTCTGGAGAAATCAGAACTAAGGCTAAGGTACAGAATGAGGAAAAATAAAAGAGAAAGAACAAAGAAGAAAGAATGATAAAAGGGATACAAGGTAGGGGCTAGTGGGAGAGAGAGAGAAGGGGCTCCAGTTTCTGCTTTTGTTCAGGGCTCTAGGTAGATCCATCTGTATATAAGGAAGCCTTGGAAAAAAAAAAGCTGGCAGAGAGACTGATCTGAATACATATGTATGATTCTAGGGCTTTTCTTTCACTCATCTCAGTCTAGTAAGTACTTGTCTCAGGCTCTGTGACAGACCCTGGGTATTCAAAGATGGCTACTGTTATCAAGCAGCTCACAGACTAGTATAAAGAGGTAAGGCAAGCACCAAGACATTAAAATATACGATAAGGTTAATACGGGTTACTCACTCGTACTTTGTTTCTATCCTAGAGAACAAGCACACCTGCACAATAGAAATATACACCATCTCTTTACCAATTAAAAATTGTTGGTACATTAAACATTCATCAACAAAGGAAGGAACTAGATACATATGCCCCGGGCTACATTAAGTGAAAAACTAGCTTCCAGAGCATATGTAAAATACCATTTAGGTGAAAATAAACAATATAAAATCACACATTTTCTAAATATCTCAGTATATAGGAAATGGTCTAGAAAGAAAAAAAGTTTAATTATTTTAAACTTTGAACAAAGTTCAAAGGGGATTAAGGTGGTAGTTATATATACATATATATACATATATAAGTAGAATATGTTATTTATGGAATTTAAAATAATTGAGAAAAATGGAATGAGTTACAAGAAGGATATAGAGGAAGATACTATTTAAATGAAGATCACTAAGATCAGAGTCAATGTCACCATGGAAAGTGCACAAAGCAATAGCTCAGAGACATGGTTTCAAAGATCACGACACTTCTTAAAATCAACCCACGAAAATTTAACTTCTCCAAGTGTCATCTTCTTCATTTGCAGAAAGTGAATTCTAATATCTTATTTCACATCATCCCATTTGCTTTTATTTATGGCATTTGTCACTATTTCAAATAATCTTGTTCATTTATTTGTGCTCCAGTTATTTGCCTAATTCCCAATCCTCACACATCACACCTTTCTGAGTAGAGCCCTGACCTCCCTTCTTTATCACAAGTGCCCCTGGTCCTAAAAAGCTTGTTTTAGCCTCAGGACCTTTGCACTCATTCATCCCTTTGTCTGTAAAAATACTTCCTCCCACAGGGGTGGTTCATTCTTATCCCTCAAGTCTCAGCTACAAAAGGCCATCTCCACAAAGATGTCTTCCCTGTCAACCCTATTCAACATTGCTTTCAGACACCATCACTTTCTAACACATGACACAGCTTCATCTCATAGCACTTATACTTGGAATTTATTAATAATTGATTACTTTCTTTTACCTTGTGTCCCCCAACTAAAATGGAAGATGCCATTAAAGTGCAGGCTTTCTATGTCCTGTTGGACAGGTGGTATAGCACCAATATCTAAAATGTTTGGGACAGAGCAGGTGCTCAATAAACACTGAATGAATGAATGCCTAAAAGCAAGCCAATAGACCTGTAAGGAAAGTTAGGTACATAAAGACATAAATGTTAGGCAGTCAAGTTAATAGTGAAGCCAGTGTGCAAGGATGAAATATCTCTGGAGTTAACTAGAATAGGAAATAACAATGAATTACAGACCAAAGAAGCAAAGGATCCTGGAATTGCAACAGATAACCTGCTGGAATTAGCCAGTTCAGGGGGTCAGGCTGCTTTAGGTGGCAAATGAAATCTGAAATAAGTAATGGTCTAAAAGAAGAGAAAAGGAACTGGACACTCCTGGGAGCCCAAGGTTCTGTGAATATTCAGTAGAATAAGATAGCAAGAGATCTGAGAGAAGAGAGTCTGGGTTTCAGAGTTAAAGAATTTGAAGTTGGAAAACACTAAGTGAAAATGAAATTTAAATTGTGGGATTATTTATACATAATTGAAGTACAGTAGAGATTGAGCTTCTTAAAGTTGAAGGTATAAATTTGACTGGGTTAAATAGTTTTAAAAGACAAGAGTGTTGTGTAAATTATATATTAGGTAAGAAAGAGTTAATGCAATTTCCCAAAGAGCAAATTCTTAGTAAGTAATTTGTGCAGGAGGAGGAAATCTTGACTGAATTGACTCTGTTCCTATTTTAGGGTTCTATCAGATATAGAACTTTCAAAGATAGATTTGTCATCTATGTCTTACTTTTGCAAAAAGTACCTCAGAATATTTCTTTAAAGTATAATAGAATGTAAATTATAGATTGCACTATACTGCTTTCCTGGAATTTCTAATCTAATTGATTTGGGGAGCGGTTAATCTGCTCCCAATCAGTGGTAAGAGTTTAAGCAGATAATTTAATAAACATCATCACTGAATCATCAGTCACAGTAATTAGGAAATTATTTATACAGTTGACTAAATGATAGTGTTGTTATTTACTACACGTAAGAATAATTAACATTTTAATTGGTAATATTCTATTCTACCTATACAGAGTAGAGGCTTTATTTTTTATTTGTAATAGTTCCACTATGACTAAAAGGACTGAAAGACCTTTTTTCAAATGACTGACAATTCAAGTGAGTTGTTTATCATTTGACATTATCAGGAGTTTAAAAAAAACCCTCCATCTAACTTTTATAATTATATTAATTGAACATGACTCAACAGCATGGATTACTCACACTGTCATTACCCCTAAAGTTAAGTTTCTGACAGTATCCAAAAGACTGAGGACAAATGGCTCAAGTTTTAAAATATTCCATGAAGTCATCCAAGATCTATGGCAAGTTTCTAAAGGCTTATCAGATAGAGGACTGCGAGCATATGCTAAAATACTTAAGGGGTCTTTGACTCCTGGCGGCATTTTAGTGGTGGTCTTTGAATAAACACAAATTGTGTTTTAACAAGTGTTCCTTTCCCTTAGCATGAAGAAGACTTCATTTCAAAGTCTATCCATTTGGGGGGATTTCTGAGGCAGTTGAAGATAATCAAGACCACCTTGTGTCTCCATCTCCCAATGCTTCTTCCCCCGCCCCCCAAAAAAACCAAGTCAAAACGAGCCTACACAAAAACCAAGCAACAGAAGAGGGGGTCCAAGGTTGCTTGAAGGCCACTGTGAGAAAGCATAACCCCTCAGTCTGAACACTAAACAAGGAGTGTCTAACTAGGTCAGAACAGGCCAGAAGGAGGAGCCTTTAAACATGCATGTCACTTGAAGGAGTGGTTTTCACTCCAAACTCGTAATTTTAAGAGAGAAAGTGGTAAAGGAAGGGAGAAGAACCCACTGACAATTGATTGGTGAAGATGAAAAGCAGCAAAAAATAATCGACACTTACCTTAGGTTTACGCAGGGTTTGCAGCCGCAGCCCCCACACCACATGCACATTCTCCGCCTCCTGCTGGCCATCAGAAGTCCATGAACAGGGGCTCCTGGCTGGTGTCCAGAAGTCTGTGAACATGGGCTCCTCCTGGGTGTTGCTCTGAGAGACAGGGGTCGGGCTACACCCACACAATCAAGATAGTCATGCTGGGTTCCCATGCAACCAACTCACCCATAAGGAAAACATTAGAACCAAGAGACCCTGAATTCCCGCAAGTAGGTCCAACCTGGCTTCAGGTTCCAGCCACCTTCATGCTCTTCAAGTTTAAGTGAA
Source organism: Solenodon paradoxus (assembly GCA_004363575.1). Taxonomy (NCBI): domain Eukaryota; kingdom Metazoa; phylum Chordata; class Mammalia; order Eulipotyphla; family Solenodontidae; genus Solenodon; species Solenodon paradoxus. Next base: position 31,650 of record RJWH01006359.1, read on the forward strand.
AGGGCGCTCCCTGGTGGAGCAGCTGTTGGTTCTGCCAGTGAGCACACTCCACGTTATCCCAAGGACCCAGAATGGCGTCCAAGGGCCAGGGGGCACAACCATGATGAAAAACTAAATGGGATAAATACAATGCTTCCTCCTCCTCTCTCTTCCTGCCTCCCACTTGTAATTCCTGCCTACACCTTTTTTAAATTAAAAAAATTCAAGTGAATGGCAATTGGGCACACCCATGCTTTGCCTTCCTGTGAGATTCTGTCAGTGCAATTTTGTTCACCACTGACCAAGTTCATTACGTGGTCTGCATCAATGTCTCCTGGAACTCTGGGAAGGTACCATCGCACTTTTCCAGACACCCAGCTCTTGGAAGCCCAGTCCAGGTGACCCTGCTATGCTGAAGAGAGTCCCCTCCAACCCCTCCTCCCCTGTTGCTTGTCAGTCACAGGATGACCTCTAGGGGTTTTTTCCATGACCCTGTTTCCTCTAAACCTCACATAGAGAAAGCCTCAACATTGAGGAAAATCCCCCTCCCCAGACAGGCACTGGTTCTATCCAACCCGGCTTCACCTATCCCATACCCTAGGGTCCTCACTAATGAAAATACTGGGTGTTAAGAGGAAAAAAAATAAGAGAAAGTGATACAACTTAGAGTCATGCAAGACAAAAGATCCATAAAATCAGAGGAAGCACAACCTTCCCTTCCAACCCAAACAAATCCACAAACCCAGATGCTATCATCTGGACTTTGCTATACTGGCAGAAGATGGAGTCATTAAACTAGGAATCTTATGAAACACCCAAATGCATAGAAATAAACAAGCTTAATTGGTCCATATGGTTTTTTGCAAAAAACTATAAAACTAAATTCAGTACATCTCAACTGGGATAATCCCAAGCTCAGGAAAAAAGTTTTTAGAAGATAATACTCAAAATGAAATTAAACAGACATAAATAAACATTTGATTTAGAATCACTTTTAATCATAAATTCAAAAGCTAAACACAAATGAGCAAAACACAAAGAATTGAAAGAGCAGCTTGAATGGAGGGGGGTAACAAAGTTAATTTAGAAAGAAAAAAATACAAGGCTACTGCTACCAAGTGAGAATGAACCTTAGTAAAATTTAATAGGGAGCATTGAAGAATGTTGAGCAAGAAAAGCACCAATAAAATGAAAATGAGATTAAGGAAGTAAAAAAGGTAGTACAGAAAATAGTGGAAATAGGCAAAGAAGGAGTGGCATATTATTTGCAGTCTCTGAAAAAAATAATTGATAGACTAAAAACTACCACCTAAAATTATAATCCAGAAAAACTTGACAGAAACAAAAAGGCCAATGTCTACCTATCCATTCAAAATGCACAATCAATTCCAAAATTAAGTCTATTAATAAGATTTAAAAGACAAAAATAAAATTTTCAGGACCCCCTCACATAAAAACATCAAGTAACATGTAAAGGCAAAAGAATAGAACTGGTATCAAACATTCAAAAACAATATATAGAATGGAGCAGCAATGAAAGAATGTATGGACCAAGGATTTTACATTTAACAAAGCTGACCTTCAAGTATTCAAGGCTATTAAAAAAAAATAATGACAATTTTTTATGGAAGTTCACAGCTGCTTTATTCATCAATCAAAAATTAGAAACAGGTTAAGTGAAGTCAGCAATATGGTGGCTCAAAATGCACCTCCTTTTTGTCTCCCTCCCTCGTTTTTTAAGTTAAACTTCATTAGTTTAAAATATTAAGTAAATTTCATGAGAATAGAGTCACACCTCAGTTCATCTGCATGCCACACACCTTACCTACCACCAATGTTCTAGAGCCCATCACCACTATCATTTTTACTCTTTCAACCCCAGGCTCCTTCCCCTTTCCTCACCTCCCTCCAAGGAACAAAATTCCTGTGAATAAACTTAACAAAGGTGAAAGACTTGCACACTAAAGACTGTAAGACACTGTTAAAAGAAATAAAAGATACAAAGAAATGGAAACTAAAAACTATGCTCATGAAGTAGGAGAATTCAGGTAATTAAAATGGTCATTTTAGCATAGCTATATATGTGTATATACATATATATACACACACATATATTCATTGCAATCCATGTCAAAATTTAGTGTCAGTCAACACTGAAATTTATATGGAAATTATAGTTGCCGCAGTTTTCAGGGAATTCTATACTCATAAACCCTTTTTGGAGGAATCTAGAAGATTCTAGATTCTGTTTTGGAATCTAGAACTACAAAGGTTAGCAAACTAGGCACATGGACTACATCCATCTAGTCCCATTTTTGTATGGGGACAAAGTTAAAGTTTTTTACATTTACAAATAGCTGAAAATCAAAAGAACAAAATTTCATAACCAGTGAAAATTGTATGTCAAATTTCATTATCAATAAAGTTTTACGGAAAAAAAGAACACCAATTTGATTATCTATACTTGCTTCATGTTGTAACAGTAGAGCTGACAAAATTGCAAATAAACAGAATTCATAAAATCAGATGGAAATGAACTTTACAGGTTTAGTAAAAGAAACAATTTTCAACTTCACTCACAGAGAAAAACTCAAGAAACTCACATCAAAACAGTAATTCAAAGGGTGAAATATAGAGAGAAGGACAAAAGTATACCAGACAAATGGAAACAGGAAGAATGGAAACAGAAAAAGAGCAGGCTTTCTTGGTGTCAGCAAAGTAAAATTCAAGTCCCCAAAACAAAAAGGCATGACAAAAGGACAATTTCTAATGTTAAAAACCACAATGCAGAATAACATTTAAGAATACACATCATCAAATAATAAGCAACAACCTTAATGAATTACAAATACAGAAGTTGTGAGATAGAAACACAGTAAAAATAGGAGATTTTCATTTTAATACTCTACTCTCAAAGGACCAAAACGGGACAAGGAGAAGACCTAAACATAATCAAAATGCAAGAACTTATGAAGATAAATAAACCTCTAAACTCTGATCAGAGAAAACACAACTTATCAACAGTCAATGGGTTATTAGTCACAAAAGTTGACCATATATTAAATGTCAAGAAAACAATAAATTTCACAAAAACAAGTACAAAATCAGGTCTATGCTCATGAAGCAGTTAAACTGAAAGCTATCAATAAAAACAAAATGTACTCATTTTGTCCTGCAAAGAAAAACAAAATGTATTCATTTTTGTCCCACAAAGCCAAGCGAAATGCATTCCTCTGCAAAGAAAACTTTCATGACAATCCTTCCACCAATTAATCAATACAATAAAAAAATAAAAATCACAAACACCTACCATGTACCAGGTACAGGGATTCAGAGATAATCCAGTATGATCCTTCTCCACAGCAGCAAGTCTAGCAGAAGAAAAAGATAAAACGATTATAATACAACACAACAAAGGTTGCAAAAATAGGTATCAACTGCATGTAGACAGCTATGGCTTCTTGCTCTTCCCCATGTCACGAAGTATCATGAGGAGAGAATCTCCGTGAATATCCCTTTTTTTTTTTTTTGGAAATACACTATTTAGTAGAAAGGAGTTTGAATGCATACAAACGTACTCAGGTGGTTTAGAAAAAGAGTAGATGCTGAAGCTAATGAAGTCAAATATAAAATACAGGCGTCAACCTGGGTAAAGGGTATATGAATTAGCTGTGCCATTCTTATTTTCTAACATTTTTAAAGTTTGAGGTAATTTAGAAAGAAAAAGTCGAAAAAGAAGAAAGAAATGACCGCTACAGCAAGGCATGTGCTCTTTATATTAACGTGTGATATTAGAGAAAAATACCTCCAGCTTTTCAACGGTTTCTTTTACCTTTATCCAGTGCAATCTATTTGCATCTTCCCTGGTTGTCTTATTTTCTTTCAGAAGGCTGCATACTTTTTTAAATTACCTGTTTTTAGACCTTGTCTAAATATTTACAAACAATTTCTTCCCATTACTTTCAAATTATCTTATTTTCTATGAGATTTAACTTTTGTTATTTAATATTCCACAATAATACAAAAAATTATATATGCTAGGAAAATCTTTGAAATTTATAAGGATTATACAGTTAGCTTTTTCAATAGCAAAGCCTGTATCTTGAAGAGCTAAGTTTCAATGGAAGGAAAGGGAATTAAAAGTATAGAGAAAAAGAGAATCGTTTTAAGGGAAAATAGATGCCGTCGTAGAACTCTATTTTGAAGGACAAGTAAGAATTCGGGAAACAAAAGTAAAAGAGAAAAGGAACAAAATTCGTTAAACAACACTCCTATGAAGAAAAAAAAGTGAATCCTGATTGTTTTTACTTACTCAAGACAACCTTCTTCCGAGAACTTGGTCGGAACTGCGAGAATTTGCCAGGTCCAACGGTATTCTCAGGAATGCCAACGATCTCTTCCAATCTTGTCTGCTCTGAGAACCTTCAACGGTTTTTCGCTCCACTCACCCCCCGCCCACCGCGACTTACAGGAAGGACTACCTATCCCCGCCCTTAGGTTGGCCACATGACTGAGTCCTGGTCAATGAAATGTGGAGGAGAAATAAGTACTTCCGGTATGGAGCTCCTCCCTGCTGAGTTGTTTGTGAAGCGGGTTGGTTTACTTTATTTCAAAATTAGAGAACTCCTTGTACCTTTTCTCTTGCATTGCTGAGCTCAAAGAGGGTTTCATCCTGCTAAAATGCATGAGGTGCATTTCTTTTGTCTTCTCTAGCTTGCAATCCAGATGCAAACAATTAACATTCTGAGGTCCAAGAAGCTAGCAGAGCTGGTGATGGAAGTGATGTCTGACTGCATTCAACTGTGCGTCATAAATTGAGCATTACCTGTTCATCCTCCCCCCATCCCACTAAATGCTTTACTCTTTATAGCTGTTCTGAAGACTGAGTCACTGAAAGTGCCTGGCACAAACTGTTACGTAAGTTCTTACTATTATTCCTTGTTTTGGAGAGATTTTTCTCAGCTTCACAGATGTTTACTAGTTGTACGACCCAAGGATAATACAGTTCTATTAATTCTTCAATCCCTCATCTGAAAATGGTGATAACCTATTTAACAAATGTATAGATAGATAGATATAGATATATGAGGATATATGCATCAAAAAGGATACACCTGATATTACAACAAGCATGAAGACATGGAAAAATGGAGCCTGGCTGGGGTTTCTGTGATGCTGGTGACATAGGCGTTTTTTCAGAAGCTGCTGGTCTTACAAGGACCTTAAACATGAGCAACTTTGCAAGTACCACTGAAGAGGGCCTAGTGTAGAAGGCACGCACTGGATTCCTGACCTTGATCTTCTTTGCCCAGCACCCCTGAATTCTTTCATATCCTAAATGAGAATCAAAACCCAATAAAAGATGACCGTTTCGAGAAAAAAATAATAGAAGCTAACAAGAATATAAACGAGTTAACTTGATAATAAGGGATTAGGGTTCTAGATAATTTAACTTGCTCAAGTGTTTTGGAAAACCTGTTAGGAGCTAGTGATATCTGAGCTAAGACCTGGGAGGCATAAAAGAGTCAATTGTGGGTACAAAATTCAAAAGGAAGAATGCCTTGGATGGAGGGAACCACCGGGGCATGGGCTCTGACTAGGAAATCAGTTTAACATGCTCACAAATAGCCAATGAATGGGAACGACAATAGGACAAGAGGAGGCTGGAGACTGAGGCAGAGTCCAAATCTTGTTGTGACTTTGCAGTTATCAAGTATTTTGGATTAGATGTAAGACAGTTACAGACTTTAAGCAGGAGAGTGGCATGCTATCATTAAACCTTGGACAGACACTTTTGGCTGCTGCGTGGAAATTGGATTGTAGTGCAACCAGCAAGTGCAAAATTCAAAGGACTAATTAAGTGACTGTTATAATTATTTAGACAAGAGCTGGTGGTGGCTTGGGCTAGACAGAAAGAAGCAGATGGATTTGGAATATGTATTGTAGTTGTAGAGCCAACAAGACTTGGTAGTGCTTTGGTTATGGAGGGGAGGATGAGGCTGGTACCAAAAGTAACTCCCAAGTACTGGGCATGTGCATTAGTTAATTGTCAGTAACATTTACTATGACAAGGAAGCTTGGAAGAGAAAGAAATATCCACCTTCTCTTTCTGTCTCTTTTTCTCTGTCTCTCACTCTCTTTGAGGAGGAATCTGCTGTAGCTATTAATTTATATTAACAAAATTAATGACAGTAGTATCTATTTTACAGGTTTATTGCAGTGAAAGTACATGTGCACATGCATGTGCACATGTAGTGAACACTCATTGGATATACCAGGGACCTAAGTAAGAAAGTAAGTGCTGCTTCTGGAAAGATAGGAGATTCCCCCACCAAAGCTCTGATGGTTGAGACCTGTAGTGATGAAGGGTGTCTCGGTCTTCGCTCTAGTGGAGCTAAACCCAGACAGCAGCTCATTTAGAACCGCAGGAGAAAGCAAGGCCGTCTTGTGTTACCCAGGAGCCTGAATATTCTGGAAATCCAAAGCAAGTGAGTGTCCTCTGCTGCAAAGCATTATGCAGAGATCTTTTCCCAGAAGCGCTCTAGATCTTATGAAAGTTATTGATAAAATGTCCAGCAGCATAGTGCACCAGGGCATTGTTCCAGAATTCCACTAGAAAATCTGTAAGAACAAAGTTCTAGTAAGATACATGCATCAACCTCAATTTTTCTTACTGTAGTTTTCTTGGAAACACAAGAAGGGCTGAGATTCTGTTGCTCGTTTACTTTCTCAATCATTATTTATTTTTATCTTCCTAACAACGCTTTTACACAGATGAAACTGGATCTCAAAGAGATTATATGACTTACAGTTGCACAGAGAGTAAGTGGTAAAGGAGAGGACTCCAACCCAGGTCTGTCTGACAAAGATCAGTGCATTGTGACAGATTTCCTCCAGGGCTCCTTGTAAGGCAGACAGACATCATCTGCCTTATATTTAACAGAGAACTACTCATTACTAGATTTTCTATAATGGGGTCTGCCTCACCCAAAGCTTATGGACTGAGGGGGCAAGTGTAGCTCCTGAAATAAAATCATGGGGTCTATAATACACTGAATTGATGTTCCCTGCATTCCTGTCCACTAATATACATCCTGCATTAAACCCCTTTCCGTGAGTGTGAATAGTGCCTGTGACCATGATAAGGGATCACTCCTGTGATTATGTTCCATTATGTGACAAAAGTAAAAGGAGTTTTCAGATGTAAGTGAGGTCCTTAAGCTGTTGACTCTCAGTCAATCAAAAGGGAGAGCATACTGGGTGGGCCTGACCTAATCAGGTGAGTCTTTTAAAGTAGAACCAAGACATTACTTTAAAGTCAGAGTCTCAAAGCAGCAAAGTGCTCCCGTGCTGGGCTTAAAGAAACCAACAAATTCTCAACTGCTTATGGAGAGGGGAAGCCAGTAGGAGCTGAGGTCCTCTGCCTTACAGCAGTGAGGAACTAAATTCTGCAACAACCTAAAGGCACTTGGAAGAAAACTCTAAACTCCGGATTAGCCTAATTGATGCATATGATTGCAACCTTATGAGACCCTGAGAAGATTTAGTTCGGACTGCTGACTCATAGGAACTGAAGTGGTAAAATTGTCATTTTAAGCTGCTATGGGTGAAGTTTTAATACAGGGTCCATGTCCCTCACCTGCTGTAGGTGTCCTAGGCAGCTACCTAAAGGAGATGATGTTTAAGCTAAGACATAAGATGAGAGGCAGTAATATAGGCAAAGAGGAATATACACTTGAGACATCACAAACTGCTTTCCAACAAAGCGGAAAACTACCATATTCACAGAAAAGGAAAAATAAGTCCCTCCTTCTGCCATTGCAGCTTCTTTGGCAGAACATCCAATTGAGAATGTTCCTGAGTACGTTTCCTTGACCCCACCAGCTTTTGGGTTTTTCGCAGATGGCAGAGAAATAATTCATCCCCAGCGGAAAGTCTGAAAACAGTCCATTCAGTTGGGAGAGAAAAAAAAATTCTGTCAACTGGCTTGGAGACCAAACAACTAGATGATTGAATTCCTTTCCTTAGGAAGGGACCAGCTGACACTTTAATTGAGAGAAGCAGCATTTACTTGTCTCCCTAGAGAAGAAAAGAGTTTCGTTTTTACAGTTGATATGTTCCCTCTAAATGGGGAAGCATTTCATCACTTTATTTCATGTTGTGATTTAATTTCATTTCGTTAAACTAATTAAACACTGTCTCCCCCCTCAGTGGGTAATGAGGGGGAGATGCTAGTTTGGACTTTGATGCCTGAGGTCAGAGGACCAGAATCCAAAAGTGGATTCTGTAATTTCTATTTTTATATACTTATTTTATAATTGAGGTAGAGTTCACATAATACTAAATTTAGCATTGTAATGTATAGAATTCAATGGTTTTCAGTGTATTCATTATCAATATAACCATTACTACTCTGTAATTCCAGAAATTTTCTAAACCCATCCCTAAATACCTCATACTTACTAACAACCATTCCCAATTCTTTCTCTATTACCTGGCAACTGTTAATCAGCTTTCTATCTTTAGGTATTTGCCTATTCTAGACATTGAATATAAATGGATCCATACTATGTGGCCTCTTGTGTCTGACTTCTTTCACTTAGCATAATGCTTTCAAGACTTATCCATGCTGCAGTCTGTATCACTAGTTCGCGCCTTTTATGGCTAAATAATATTCCATTCTAGAGATATACCACTTTTGCTTGCCCATTGACATGCATTAGTAGTGTTTCCAATTTTGTTGGCTACCATTTACAATCTTCTCTTTTCCCCTCCCTGCCTCTGGTTACCCCCATTTCGATTTAGGAGTCTGAATATTTTTGTTATGTTTTATTAGTGTGCTTTGTTTCTTTATTTTTCACAGTGAGTGAAAACAGCCAGTATTTTTCTTTTCTTTCTGACATATTTCAGTTACCTCAAAAGTACTGGAAAGAGGTGTTAGTTCAGGGTTCGGAGAAAAGGGGCTCTTGTACATTGTTAGTGGGCATATAAATGAGTGCAATGTCTATGGAAAACAATATGTAAATGCTCAAAAAAAAAATAGATCCAGCAATTCCACTTCTAAGTATCTTCTAGGTATTTATTTGAAGAATATGAAAACACAAAATCAAAAAATATGTGCAAACTCATGCTTATAGTTATAAACTTCACAATTGTCAAGATAATAAATCACCCCAAATGCCCATCAAACATGACTGAACAAAGAAGATGTGGTATACTCAAAGGAATACTACTCAACTATAAAAAATGAAATATTGTCTTTTGTGACAACATTGATAGACCTTGGGGGTGACTACACTAAGTTAATTAAGTAAAAAAAGAAAGAAAATAGCAGTTTCATTTTTAAATATGACTGTTCTAAATGGATGTGAAGTATTATCTCCTATGGTTTTGATTTGCACTCTGTATTAACTAAAGATGCTAAGTACCTTTTCATTGGCTTGTTGACCATTTGCATATCTTACTGGGAACAATTTCTATTCAAGTCTTGCTTATGTTCTAACTCGGTTGTCTTTTTGTTGTTGAGTTATATTATCAGGTATATGATTTGCAAATATTTCTCCCATCTGTGGATTTTTTTTCACTCTCTCAATAGTGTTTTATAAGGAAAATATTTTAATTTTATCAAGCTTAATATATTTTTTCTTTTGTGAGCTATAATTTGGGTGTCATCTTTGAGAAATTATTGCCAAATCCAAAGTCATGCAGATTTGCCTATATATTTACTTCTAACAGTTTTATAGTTTTACCTATTACCTTTAGGTCTTTGATTGATTTTGGATTAAATTTTTTATGTTGTGAGATAGCAGTCCAACTCCATTCTCTTGCATATGCGTATTCACTTGTTCCAGTACCATTTATTTAAAGATTATTCTTTTCCCATTGGATGATCGTAGTACCCATGTCAAAAAATAATCACACAAAAATATATGGATTTATTTCCATGCTCTCAATTCTCCTCCATTGGTCTATTTGTCTATCCTTACGCCAGTACAACCCTCTGTTCACTACTGTAGTTTTGTAGTATGTTTTAAAGTTGGGAAGTTTTATTCCTCCAACTTTATTCTTTTCTGGGTATTCTGGGTCTTTGTATTTCCTTATGAATATTAGGACCAGCTTGAATTGTAGCTTTTTGAAGTAAGCAGAGATTATAGCCACACACCCAGTGAATTGTAGGTTAGCAGCTCATTGTTGAGGAACTGGACGTGTGGGGTCATGGAGATCACAGGGTAGCAGGTCTCAGGTCTCCAGGAATGTAGTGAATCTGGGCAGCTGGTTTCACAAAAGTCATAGTTAGGTTCACACAGGGTATAATAAGTTCATGAAAAGTGCAATAAGTTTCACGAACAGGGTAGTAAAGTTCACAGAAGGTGCAATGAGGTTCACAGAAGGTGCAGTAAGGCTCTGGTGTTGCAATCCTCATGCTTTAATGACTCATGCAAAGATCTGGTTGTAAAGCACTCTGATTTAGTAGGTTTGAGGAGGCGCCTGAAACTTTATTTCTAACAAGAAAAGCTAGGCTTGCGATGGGAAAGGGAGGGACTCAAAATCTGCAGAACTAGGTAGACAGACTAGGAATTAAAGCTTCGGACTCTCAGCTATTCCCCAAACCTGTGACTGCCTCCTGTGCCAGTCACCTTCCATTCCACCCAAAAGCACCTGTCCTTCCCACCCTCTTCAATTTCTCTCTCTTTTGCACTGTATTTTAAGCAGATTTCCTCCAAGTATAAACTTTGGAATTAAAAGAAGCATTTGAGTGTTCACATAAATTGCTGTCTGCATTCCCCTGGGACTATCTCTGGACGTATAATGAAGATAGAAACTATACCTATGTATGCAAAGTGGTTAAATCCCATCTTTTTCAAAACATGTAGAATTATACATGCTATGTGTGGTAAGCAGAATTCTAAGACTATCCCCCAAATTCCCCAAAACCTGTATAACCTGGAGCCTGTGAATATGATAGATTTCATTCCTGACTCAGTTATTAAACAGTTGGTTTTTACAAAGGTAAATTCTTTAGGTATTACTAACCTAATCGAACAAGCAATTTTAAAATCTAAGGGTATAGACAGAGAAGCCAGAGAGATTTGTTGCAGAAGACAGATTTGATACACTGTGGCTTGTAGTGAAGGCTCTATAGAAAGAAAATAGAGACTTCAGTCCAACAACCACAAGGAACTGAATTCTAGCAAAAGAGAGAATGACATTGGTTGCTGACTTATCCAGAGATTCCCAATAAAAAGTCAGTGGTTATTGAACCCTTGATTTTAGACTGATGGTTCACTAAGGAATGAATCCAACTAGATTTCTGACCTACAGAAATGTGATCTAATAAAAGGCTGTTGATTTAAGTCTCTGAGTTTGTGGTAAATTTATATGCAGCAATAGAAATACTCAGAGTTATTGATGACTAACTGAAATGGTTCTCTAATTTGCCTTCACTGTTGGAAACTCAGAATCACATTTGAGGCAGAAATGCTAAACACTTTATAGATCTTTACAGTCTGCACATCTATTTTCAATGTTTTTCTCTTAGTCACAGCTTCCTGCACTTTTGTATATTTTGCCCGATTTTTCTATTCTTAATTATGTTTTAGCATTCAATTTTATGTAATCTTTTTTTAGTCTCATTATAAAGGCAATATGTGCTCATTGTGTAAAATACAGTTAGACACAAGAAAAAGAAAAAAATGAAGCATTAGAATTCTATCACTTCATCTGGAGAAAACAACTGTTAATATTTTGGTGCATTCTTTCCAGTCTTTTTCCTATGCCCATATGTATATTTTTATATATGAGATCATGCTGTATTATTATCCATATTCTTGGGATGGGCTACGTCAACATTTGATGAATACACAAGATAGAAACGAACATGTATTCAGTGTTTTTGAAAGTTTTTTCATTTGAGCAACTGGTTGTTTAGGTCAGCGCATCTCACCTGTTTGTGTGTTTGCTTCCTTTTGTTGTTAATGTGACACTTGGTGTTCCTCTAAATCTCCTACAGTCCCCAGATTCCATGATTTCATAGGATTACTCATAGGACACAGCATATAGTTTTAATTCACAGCTATGATGTATTATAGAGAAAAGATAGAAAACAAAATGAGCAAAGGGAGAAAGAAGCAAGGGGACAAAGTCTGGGGAAAACTTGGCACAGGTTTTCAAGAGTTTTCTCCCAGTGGAGTCACAGAAGCTGTGCTACATTCCTTCATCATGACATTGTGACAACACATGTGAGGTGTTGTCTACCAGGGAAGTTCATTAGATAGTCTGTGTTCACAGTTGTAATGATGCCAGTGTTGTAGGCACCTTCTGCCTAGCAAGTACCAGAATTCCAGATTCCAGAAGGAAAGTAGGGGGTCAACATAAACTGTGTTGCTTGTGTAAATGGTTTAGATCCCACGAGCCACTATTTTCAGTTAAGAAGTGGTGGGAACATTTCCTATCATGTTCCCAGACTCCCCAAATTCCCAGACTGCAGCTAACAGCTAACTCTGTAAGGAAACCTGTTTAGGGATAGCAGTCTTAGACCTGCTGTATTAAATTTTTCCTGCACATCACCTAAGTACCACATTCCTTTGAATCTACCTTGGTGAAAACATAAGAACCTTCCTTTGTCAAAAACAACTGTTTCATATAGCATGACTGAAATCATATGTATTACTCAACACCCTACTTACACGTTCTCTCTCACAGAGAACATATCTGAGCATGGATGCCTTAGTCAGTTCCAGCTGCTATTGCAAATTGTTGTACAATGTTAACAAGTTTTTATTTGTCCTGTTTATGGAGGCCCAGAAGTCCAAGATCAAGGTGCCAGCAGATAGATATCTGGTAAAGGCCTTCTTCCCAGCTTGCTGATGCCAATTTTCTTATTGTTTCCTCACATGGTGGAGAACAGGGGGAGGAATAGTTCTTTTTATAAGGATATTAGTCTTTTACAAAAGCTCCACTCATAACCTAATTACCCCTAAAGGTCCCATCTCCTAATATCATCACATTGGAGATTAGGATTTAAAGAAATGAAATGTAGGGGTATATAAACATGCAGTCCATAGCGATGGATGAGAATCAGCTAACTAATATATTTAAAATCAGTCATGAGCAAATACTCATAAAGCTATCATTAGGATGGACAGGGGATAATCACAAAGAAGCAATTGTGCTGAAAATAGATTCTTTGGTGTCCCTTCTTAAGAGTCTAATGTGGAATGCTGCCTCTACTCCCCTGAAGCTTCCTTCTGCCTTTCCCTGCCCTAACAGAACCAAGACTCTTCAATAAAACTAGACTCAGGATCTCATGATGTGCTACACAGGTAGGATCAAAAGATGTCATCAGATCCAAGGTCATAACCCAACCTCCAGTAAGGTTTATGTTAAGTATATCCTTATGGGGTGACCACAATCAAAGGACTGCCTTTGCCTCTACAATTTGGTTCCTGCTGTTTATGTTGACTCCCCAAATAAGTGACTTGTTTTATATTTTTTGGACCTGACAGGTACGGCCTGTATACAGGTAGGGGTTTTGGTAAGTTTATACTATTTTTAATTAATTGATAGCTGAATTTATGAATGATGCAGGATACTTAAGGTTGATTATGTTTAGCAGTTGAACATTTATTTTTGTTTTGTTTCTTTCATTATAATTGGAAAGAAAGAATTAACATATATCACTGCATAAGTTTAAGGCGCACAGCATGGTGGTTTGATTTACATATATTGTGAAATGATTACCAGGTTCAGCAAACATCCATCATCTCATTTAGATAAAATAAAAAGGAAAAGCACAATGGAATAATGCTCAATAATTTAAAAAAGATGAAATCCTGCCATTTGCAACAATATGTATGGACCTAGAGGGAATAAAATTAGAAGGAGAAAGACACAGCCTATGATTTCACTCATACGTGGTATATACAGAGACCAGACACATTATTGAACCAAATCAAACAAAAATCAATAGTCTATAGAATAAAATTAGATGTTACCAGGAAGGAAAGAGGAGGTGGCTAGGCAAATTGGGTTACAGGGATCAGTTATATAGTTAAGAAGTGGACCGCTGTTGATAAACTCGAAGTATTATAAACACATGCTGATTTACAATGATACACACCTTACACTTACAAACAAGGTGGTGGTAAGACACTGGAACTCTGGTGGCAGCTGTGATACGTAATACCCATAGACCAACACGTGAGTTCAGTATTTTTAAATGGGTATGGCTGGGTAAATCAAAGGAAAAAAATGTATTAAAAATGTTATGATGCAATACTGCTTCAATAAAATTATATTTCAAACTAGGTAAGTTGCTCAAGCTCACATATTTAATCAATATTGATGATACATATTCAGCTCAATGTCAAAAAATAATAAAATTCTCCTTGTGATGAGAACTCTTAGGGAGTCTCTCAACTTTCCTGTATCTCATCCAGCAGCGTTGGCTATAGTCATTCTGTTATGCTTTACATACTAGTACTTACCCACCTGATAACTGAAAATTTGTGTCTTTTTATCGTGTTCTTCCAATTCTTTCCTCCCCCACCCCACCCCAACCCCCGCCGGTTATTTTTTTGGTTTTCTTTTCCTGAACAGTAGTTATATTTACTCTAGGATGAAGACATGCCTTTTAAAGGAGAGGGAGCCAGCAGCCCAAAGGGTGTCTTAAATCAGTAACAGCCGCATTTTCTGGACTTAGGCAGCCCCAGGGGCACAGGACGTGGTGAGCGTACAGTGTCCTTGGGCACACTGGCAGAAAAATGATCCTCCGGGAGGAAGTAACTCCACATCATTGTGCCAAGCTTGGCTAGCAGATCCATGGCTGGATTTCAGTCCCACCTCACCCACTCTGCTGGGCACCTTTTGTGCTAGTACAATTGAGTACAAACGGGTCATGGGAAGGTAGGCGGGTATGTAGCATTGTCTTCCTTTATCCTCTTCTTTAAGAATCAGAAAGCCATGCCCTCTGAATGAATCAGGATAAGGAGCTCTTGCAACAAATGGAGTGTTTGGAGTCAGCCCTCATGACTGGAGTAACACAGAAAGGTTGCTCCATGCAGGGGAGTGGAATGAATCATCTCTAGTTGATTTCATCATGGAAGATATATAACTTGCTATTGAATCTTTGTGGTCAAGGGTTTTTCTTGTCACTTTTGAAAGATGATTATCATTAGCTCGCACGGATAAGAACATTTTATTTTGGAAAAGCTGTGCTGTTATGATTGTTGGTATCATTTAAGAGCCTCAATGAACCTCCATTTTCTCTTCTGTAAGATGGGTGTGCAAATAATACCTAGCTGCAGGATTGTTCTATGTGCTAAATGAGAAGACATGTGAGTGAATACATGTCAGCTCCTGCTTAAGTCCTTCCCCCCTTTTCCCTAATTCTTCACACTTATGCAGTGTTGAGATTACAAAGCACATTTATTTCCAAAGTCTCATCTGCTCCTCAAAATTGCCCTACAAAACAAGCCAGAATGAGAATGAATAAAAGGCCTCAATTTACAGCAGGCCTGGATATCCTTTTGCAAGCCTGCATAGGAATTTCAGACACAGTAGAGAACACTGACTACATGTGACAATCCCTCTAGTATTTGGAAGAGCTTTCATTTGGTAGTAACTGGGTCTTGTGTTTTTTCGTTTTGTTTTGTTTTGCTTTGTTTTTATGGGAAAAAAAAGCACGGCAAAAGGAATTCTTGAACTGACTGAATCTTTTTTGTTCAGTTATACACAAAAGAGTCTTTAATATATGGCTGCTTCTTACCTGCCTCAATCTCTTTTACCCATAATTGTTAAAATCAGCAGATCTATAATAGAGGATCTAAAAATAGGAAATATAGGGCACAGAGAGAAATGTTAAATCATATTACCCAAAGCACTTAAGTCCTAATTTTTTAATATTGTAATATTCTGTGAAATAATTTTGTTGTCTGCCAAATTTTGTGAAGTCAGAATGCACTGCCGTGAATGAAGAAAAGCTTCACTCAGGAACATGTTGGTATACTGAAACCTTATCCTGAAAATTAAGTGCCCAGATTCTTGTTTTATATTTTAAGTAAGAGCCTTTGGGTGGCAACTAAGTGAAATTTCAATTTTAAATATTGCAAGGCATACAGGAATGCAAACAAAAGAAACAATAAAATCATTATAAAAATAATCGTGAAAAAAATACTGCAAGGCAAAAACCCTGGAGTTTGATTGGTAAGATGCTGAGGCAATCATAGAGCTCAAGGGCAGAGGACCTCTGGGCATCACAAGAAACAGAAAACAAGGCCGCAAGAGATTTGACTTCCATGAGTTACTGCCACTTTACTTCTGGGTCTCTCTAGGCATTGTTGACTCACTGTTTTGGCAGCCGTAGGAGTGAGGATAGGTCACATAACAGATGCCGGTCCAATCAGTCACAGCTAGGAGGGATGAGATTAGAAACAGACTGAACCTGAGCCAATAAGATTCTCATTGATACCTACTCTGAATTGCTTGTGTGGGCTGCTTGAAGTAACACCATGTAAACATGAGAAATACTTTGTCAATACCCACTGAAGTGGGAAATCTTTTTTCTTATTTGCTCACCCCATCTCCTTTCTATCTTTGGTTTCTATTTGTGCATCATTCACTCTTCTTTTCCAGTTGTTTCTGGCATTCTCTAGAGGCCAGTTTGGAGGGCTTCAGTGTGCATGTGGCCTGACATGTTTGATTCATACCCCTTGCACTTACGGGTCATTGAGAAGCTCAAATGCCCAGCACATAATAAACACTCTATATGTATTAACTCTTCTTCAAAACCTTACTTGGGTGATCTATGCCTGTTCTGTATGTTATTACCCATGAATCCTTTCTTGTGAACCTTGTATGAGTTTGTGTTTTAATTGTATGTGTTCCATATTATATTGAAGCTTCGTATTTGCATAGCTGTCTCTTTATTCTAGACTTTAAGCTCCTTGGATGCAGGGTTCGTGTCCTCTCTTAGAGCCCATTGGTAGAGATGGGGTCTTCTGCAGTGCCTGATGCATGGTAAGCGTTCCAGAAATGATTGCTGAACTCAGTGGAAGATCTGCACCAGGCAAATAGAGATTATCAAATTTCTCTTTACCAGTAGGGGCAAATTTCTTTTACTAGTTGAATTTGTGTGCGAGCCGTCTTTCTTTCTTTGGCCTTGCTGCTATGCATTATTTACTTCCAACTAGAAAATTAAAAGATGGATTTCTACATTTGAGGTTACCTTTGAGCAATTACTTAACATGAGTCAAATGTCTCCTGGGTTATTTTTACGGTTCACCAGTGAAGGAGGATTTTAATCATGATAAACTTCACAAGAGCCGTGTATTCATCTGAGTTAAAAAAATGACTTTGGAGTAGGAATGCCTTTGTTTTATACAGAGTGGTGTACATACATAGGGTTACATGATATGAGTCCATGTGCTAATTAACAAAGAGATTACATCCTCAGCCTCAATTCTTGTTCCTGGCTTCTTGTCCTTAAACTATTCTCTTTGCATGTTTCTGAAGCCCTCATAGTCCCTTCTCCTTGCCCTGCCACCTAGCCACCATTCCCTGTGCCTCCTCAGGTGCCTATTTGGCATTGGGGTTTGTTGGTTGCAGGGATATATGTACATGTCTCAGTGTAATTAGTTTTGTGACATGCAGGCAGTCATCACACTGGCATCTATGTTTTCAAGAATGAGGCTGACACAAATCCACTTAAGTTAATGTCTTCATGTCAAGAAATATTCCTGGAGGGAGCAAATTCAGATACAAAAAGGAAGAAAGAGGGGAATAAGAGAAAGAGGAAAGGAAATTTCAAGAATATCTTTTATCATTTAATTTGCAAACAGTCCAGGAAAATAAGGAGGGCAGTTTTTATTATCAAGTCCAAAGAAGAAATGATAAATGGAAGCAGAGACATAATTGGCTAATAAAGAGCAGCACAATCAGGATTTGAAAGCTAGATTTTTCTTATCACATTCCAATGCTCTTTCTATCTCATCATTTTTTTTTAAATCATCTCTTCCATACATACCTCATAATGAGTATTAATTTATTTTCTTGACTTAAAGCCAAAGAAATGTATGGTCTCAGTATTGTGGAGAGAAGTCCAAAACCAAGATGTTAGCTAGGCCATGCTCCTCTGAAACCTGCCGGGAAATGATCCCTCTTCTAGCTTCTGGTTGGTTGTCAGCCATATTTGGCACCCTTTGGCTTATAGCTGAACAGCTCTTTTTTTGTTTTTTGTTAATGATTTTATTATTTCTTTTGTTTATGTTGTGGTATGATTTTTAGGTCATTGAAGTTCTTAATAATTTAGAGTACGTATCAACAAACTGGTCTGTGGTCCCAATCCAGCCTCCCCCCTCCCTTTCTGTAACACCTATGAACAATGACTTTATTTTTACAGATTTTAATAGTTAAAACAATTGAAAGAAGAATAATCTGTCATGGCACATGACAGTGATATGAAATTCCATTTCTGTGTCTAGAAATAGTGGGAGTGGACATGGCGGTGCCCATGGATTTCTGTCTGTTTCTGCCTGCCTGCATGCCAAGCAGCAGGGTTGAGTAGCTGCAATACAGACTGCCAAGCTAGAACAATTTACTATCTGACCCTCTGCAGAAACACATTTCTGACCACTGATGTAGGTCCTGGCTACCAAAGGGCAAATGAAGTGTTGATTCATGAAGCAGCATCCTTGGAGCCACCTGGGAGAAGGCAGAATCTCAAACACCTTTCCGAACTTTGGACTCAGCAGCTGCGTTTTAAGAAGAGCCCCTGGTGATTCCTATGCACGTTCACCCTTGAGAGTCACAAGCTCAAAAGGCCACCAGTGAGGACTTTTTCTTATTAGACAAGCTGTGTGGATTATTGGGAAAGTAACAAGCCTTAGGGTCAGACAGGAACTTAAAATTCAGTTCCCACTGCTGAGTGGTTTCAGTTTCCTCCTCTGCAAAGTGAGGATAAGCATGCATTCCTCGCCTATTTCTTTTGGATTGGGTGGCATGTTTGTTTCTTAGGGATGGCTAACAAATGAGCATCTCTGAAGGGTCTAGGGGTGATTCTTTCCTTGTCTCTTCCAGGTTGGATTTTCCCAGGTTTTTCTTGGCTTGGACACATGGTTTCAATATATGCCTCCATCTTCACATGTGAGTCTTCTCCTTTTATCAGGATACCAGCCATGAAGTCAAGGGCTCTTCCTAAATCCAGCATCACACCCTCTCAAGATTCTTAAGTAATTACATCTGCAAAGACTGACTTTCAAATAAGGTCACATTTTGATAGATGTGAATTGGGGTGGGGGGAATGTTAAAATGATGAAAGAAGACAGTTTAGAGAACTGCAAAATGGGGTGGAAGCCGGAATCATTTAGAGTATGAAGAACAAGGAAACGCAAAATAGGAAATATCTTGCTGGGGCCACCGAGTAACCTTGTTTGGGGTGAGAAGGAACAAGGAAACAAGTACAGAGCCAAGAGCTGACTTGGTGTTTGGGATTACTGACTCAATATACTGTGTTTCTGGTCAAGTGGAGCATTTACAGGGATAAGAAAGCTACCTAAGTTTCAGTTTGCTGATGGGACACCCCAGGCAGGAGCAGCTCCATCTTGGGCCTGGACATTCATTTCAACAGGAGGCACTATTCAAGCCACCAGAGATTACATTCATTTTGGTCAGTGTCTGGCACAGTGTGAGCACCTAACACGTTTCCTCTCCCCTCTCATCCTCTTTCATCAAGTGACTCAGGGACCCAGACAAGAGCAGAAAACTGTTGCAGACGTCTCGCAGTGTGCCTTTCCCATGCTAACAGGGGGACATCTCCTTTGCTAGGTGACACCGAAGAAAATGTTTTCATGACATAAGTCCTGGAGCTCAACTAGTTCCTTTTTCCTCTCTACATGTTGGAGCAAAAATTCCTTTCAAGTGAAGAAACAGATGAATGAAAAGAAAGAAGCCATAAGCAAGACAGCTTCACAGCTTCTCATTCTCCCCTCTCCGCTGCTGTTGTGCCTGCCTCAGGAAGGGATTAATATTCTCAGTGAAATTCCATGTAGGCCATGGCTTTCTGTTGTACCCCTGAAGGAGAGCTTTTCTTTGACTAGGAAACTGATGTGTATCTCAAGAGAAAGTGAGACACGTACCAAATTCCAACTTTCTCATGAGCAAATCTTAACAGGTGTTCGCTTTGGGGCAATTAGGTTCTGGGTGGTGCCCGGATTGCTGGCACTTCTCAGAGAGACCAGGTAGTGTTACAAGCTATTCAGACAATTCTACAACCCCGGTTCCCATGACTTTGTGACGGACAGTCAGCAAGGGCTCCTTTCTGAAGTTCGGAATGACCTTGTCCCCTTGTGTCTCACTGCTGTTATTCAGAGCTGGCTTCGTCTGTGTTAATCATCCGATGAGCTACCAGCACCCTGCATCCCAACTTTGTGAATTTCCTGTAAACAGCCTCCCTCATAGGAGATGTGTGGAAATCTCAGTACCAGCAACCAAGTGCTGTAATTCTCAGCACAGCAACTGTCCTGGAGCTGAAACAAATCAATAGCTAAATGTGACTGCAGCTAGATTACTAACTCAATCTTCTATTCTCCAAGGGGGAGAGAGGTGCAACCTTTAATACTGAGGAGCCTGCTGAACAAGAGCGGGGGAGCTTTATTATGGGTAAGAAGGACTCTGCCAGGAAGGGGAAGTCCTAGTCACAGAGAGGGTTTTTATTTTTGCATTTTTCAAATGCATGTTTTAATAGGGGTTGTTTGGTACTTAATTTCCTGATCCTGTTTTAGAAATGGATAAAGGGTATTGAATCATACTCATCAAACTCTTTTCTCTGAGTGGAGCAGTTTCAAGAGAATACATTTTATTTTCCAACAGAAAAATTTGGAGGGGCAAGGTCTGTTGCCCCCAAATAGGAAATAAGGTTGCCTTTGAAGAATTAAACTTGAAACTCAACATGCATTGGATTAAAGCAATATTATTGTAGGAGAGTCTCAGCCTCGGCTGCATATTAGAATCAGCAGGCAGCTTTCAAAAACTATTGATGTCCCAGGCCTACCACCCAGCAATTTTATTTCATTGGGTCAGGATGCGGCCCAGGTATTTTATTAAAAGCTCCCCTAGAGACTCTAATATGCTGTAAGAACTAAGAATCCTTGCCTTATAGACTGTAGCTTTTTGGCACCAGGCATTCCTTAACTTCACTCAAGGCTGCTAAAGAATGTGTCATTCAGAAGAGGGAAGGCTGTTAGCCAAGGTCATCTTTGAACAAATCTCTGATCACTGGTTTAAGATTTTACTCCCCACCCTCTAATATGTCTCCTTGTTTCCTTTATCTCTTTGGTATTGTCAGAAATACAAGCTGCATGATAATGGGGGTTTTTGCTGTTTTATTCATACTTCTATTCCTAATGCCGATTAGGGAGAGCGTAGAGCATGGTAGTGACTTATATATGTTGAATGAATCTGTGAGTAAATGAATGAAAAGAATAAAGAAAGGACGTTTTTCTACTTCTTTGGCAAGCAATTCCTACCCCACGAACAATGTGTTTGCCAAGGGAGAGAAAGAATATACCCTTCTTAAAATATTCTAGGCCCTATGACAGTTCTAAGTCTACTGATACAGGAGCAATTTGCCTTTCAGATGATACTTTGAATTATGGGTAGAAATGCCTATGGGGAGAGAGGGGAAACAATGAACTAGTTGTGCCAACTATAGGAATCTTGTGACATATTTTTTGTTGTGCATTAATAAATTAACATTTGGGTTTGAAACATTATTTTTGTGAGCTTGATTAACACAAGTGCACTTTTGAGCAATGAGTTGATTCACCTCTGCCTTCTATTGTGATTCATGCATTGAGTCCTCAGTGCCAAGTGTTTGACCTTGGACCAGAATATATTCATCAAGGTCATGAGTACCGTTCTGTGGAACCATTTTCACTTCTACCAGTGAAAGACTTTTATTGTTTTAATCCAGGTCATATTTAGTAAACATAAAAATATTGCCCTGTCCTTAATTGTCATTTAAAGTTTCTAAATACCTAGATGAAGATGGCTTCCTAATGCACTACACAAATTGCTCCCTTATCAATCCTCCTGCCCACTGCCGGTGTTTCTGGCTTGTTCACTTGGTTGAAAATCACTGCTTCAATAGGGCCTTCCCCTACAATTCTCTTAGGGCTGACAGTTTTTATACATTAGTCTCCGCCCCTGAAACGAGGAAGCCTTTCCAGAATAGAATCAAAACTTCTCTCATTGCTTGCTTACTCTTCCAATGTTTTGAACTCAGAGTAAACAAGACAAGACAAAACCAAAACACAACAAAACAAAACAAAAACCAGAGGCATCTCCATTAGTTCAGTCTACAGACTGTTCTCCATGGCATTGGAAATCGCTCCCTGGTGTTCCTTCAGCCCATGCGATGCCCAGCTTGGTCAGCACAGGCGTGGCCAGCGGCAAGTGTCCTAGAGACACAGGGCTTCCCAGGCTTTTGTCGTTTTATGCAGCTGTCCTCAGTTCATGACCTCGCCGGGAGACACAATATTAATGGTAATAATAATAACAGCGATGACACCAAAGAATTTCAAGGACTTTACCTTTGTAGACATCATGATTTAGATAGATGTTGCCCTCACATACAGTGTTGAGCATGAGTTTCTGGGGCCTGCAAACCAGGCTCGCTTGTTTGTTGGCTCGCGGAGTCTCTGTCGTGGGGACCTTTCCTGGATAGGTATTATCTGCTTTCCGAAAGTGGGAGTTCTGCCACTGCACTTGTACAAAAGACCTCCCTCGGTACTTGATGTGGCTAATTAAAGAAAGCTGAAGCGGATTTTTACTTTTAAGATGAAAGGCAGAAAAGCGAGAGGCAGTGAGCATTGGTTTGGCAGGGCTACTGGAGGGAGGCTGCGCCCACCCACACGGAATCATGGGATAGAAAAGTGAGGGAGGCCCATCTCTGAAACCTGCTGCCCTCTGTCAAGCTGCCGCAGCAGCCACAGCAGACAACACACTTTGACCTTTGAGACGGAGGCAGGCTGACAGAAGAAGGTGAAAATGTGAGTGAACCGCCTGCCAGATGGATTCAGACACGATGACAGGTGAGCAGAGGACTGTCTTCCTCGCTCTCCATCATGTCTCCTGTGCCACAAACTTGGAGGACTCAGCCTCACACACCCTCATCATGCTCCGCCTGCCTGTGTGCTTGCTTATCCCCGAAGTGAGTAAAACATTATTATGTACACTTTTGCGACTTTCCCCAGGTTGTGTATTATTATATCAACCTGATTGGACGATATTAGTGTGACTTTTGAGTTGTATGTGTGACTTTGAAGTTTTTTGGTGGGTATGGGAATGCTCCAAAATCTTGCCATGTAAGTTGATGGCCATCATTCTTGGTTTTGGTGCTATTTCAGCTAATTGCCGCCTTTGTAGGCATGCTCTGCTTTCAGATAACAAGGGAAATCTGTGGGTTATTCCCCTTAGGTGAGGAACTTGCCCTGGTTAACTGAATCCTCTGTTCTCCAGCTTCTGAAACATTAATATGCATAGCAGGCACCTGGAAATTTCCTGAAACGATCGAGGCCCAAATTCTGCAGTTCTAGCAAACTCCTCAGTACTGACAACACTGCTGGTATACGTACCACGGTTTGAGAAGCTAAACTCTGCAGTAGACCATTTTGCATTGATGGAAATCACCTATCATCTGCACCATCGAAGATAGTAGCCGTTGGCCACGTTCGCTTTTGAGCACGTGAAGTGTGACAGGTGTGACTAAGGAACTGAATTTGAACTTCTACTGACTGTTACTTGAAAGAACTACATGCTTATTTGCTCTTAGGCTAGTGACCACTGTATTAGACAACCAGCAAATGTGTTCTATAAAAGGCCAAATAATGATCTGTGTGGACTTGGTCACAAGTACTCAACTCCACTGTTGCTTATCTTCAGAACAAATCAGACAATACATAAAAGCATGGGCATGGCTAGCTCCTACTAAAACTTGGTTGACAAAAGTAGGTGGCGGGCTGGCTTTGGCCTGTGTTCTGTGGTTTGTAGCCCTCTGCTTTAGCGTAGAATTTGGTGGTGTTAATGGGAAAATGCTTTCCAATAACCTAAAGCTCTGAAACAACTGCCTTTCTTTACATTTAAATTCAATCAACTGCATAAAACATGAGTTTTACTTTTAATCCATAAAAATCCCACCCACAACATGTCTTTTAAAACTGAAAGCTAATGTTCTGTTACTGTATAAAAATATTACCCAGGAATGTTTCATTGCTGCTGGTCTGTTGGAAAGCAGTTCTATACACACTACCAGCTGTACAGTGTAGGCAAGTTCTGTGCGCTATTATGCAATTAAAGACTTTTGAAACACTAATCTCTCAACTTGATGGTTGTGGTGGTGGGGTGACTTTCTCATAGCATGTGTGCTCTACCAACACAAGAATAAAGTGTGTAGTGAGTCCCTGTTCATTTCACTGCATTTCTGCGTTGCTTTTCACAATAGCTGCCTGGACTAATATTTTATATGTGTTTTATTAAGTTGGCAACATTTTTCCAGTCACGCTCTCCATTGTGAAATGATGAATGGTGTGCTGGGCATTGTAAGTTTGTAAGTTTACATCATTAACCATTAGAAACAGTAAGGAGTTAGAGCGTAATCTCTCATTGTGCTAAGCACAAAATGTTTTTCTCTAAAATGAGCAATCAAAAGATAATCACGTTTTATAGATGCAAACGATTTCACATTTCTTATGAACACAATCTGTGTTCAAAAATCATTATTGTGCCAGTGTAATAGGGCATCACCTTGAAATGGCTATTAAATGTGCTTGGTGGAGATGAGAAAGATTAATAGGACACTGGTCAGAAGCCACACTTCTGGTCTGAATAGAAACAGTGAAGAACGGTGGCGCAACCCAAATGGCTTTGTCCCAGGAGACTTCCAGGACTTCAAAGTAATAGGACCCTGACATTATCTACCTACTACCCACAAAGTCAGGTAATGTTC
>RJWH01006360.1:0-56593 GCA_004363575.1 Solenodon paradoxus
GGCTCCCAGGTGTGAGAAAAGGGAGCAGTGTCTGCCTCGGGTACCACACTGGCCCCACTGGATTTCTTTTTTAAAAGAAAACAGCAAGGCAAAATTGGAGCTGTTTTCCTATTACCTCCCCATTTCTCCAAATGAAAATGGAGGTGCTATTACTAGAAAGCAGGACAATGAAAACGTGTCGGGTCAGTCTCTTTGCAACAGCTGCTGTGCATCAAAGATTCCATCCAGAGAAGCTGTTCATCTCAGTCACAGATGGGTGACAATGTGGCTGCAAGGCTGTTCTTAATGGTAAAAAGCAGAAGTGCCCTTCCAGAGGGGAGTACATACTGGGCGCCCCCACAGTCCTGCTCTCGGCTGCCACTAACGTCGGCAGAGCACAGCCGTGTGACAGGGGCAAGTCTCTAGTACACAGCAGTGCCCGCGTGAGGACTGTGTGAGGCGTGATAATTGTCATGTGGTCACATCACAGCGTAAAGGGTGTGTCTGGAACAGGAGAGCCTCAGAAGATGTTTTAGATGCTAAACAGTGTCAGTTCGGTGACTAAATGTGTCTGACGGCTAATCCCATATAGTAATAAGAGCCCCCAAAGTGCTTTTCATCCTCCAGCAGGAGCCCTCTGAACCAGAACGCCTGCAGACGTTGAAGCTACCCATGTGCAGTGCCCAGAATTCAAGATTACCAATCCCTTCTACAACCCCTGGAGGACTCCCCAGGTCACCTTCCACCTGGGGAGGAGACAGCGCCATTCTCACGAGAGATGCGAGGCACATTGAGTCACTTCGGTGAATAAACATTAAGTCTCTGCAAGGTTTGCTTCCAAAGGCCTGACCTCCCTCTGCTTTGCTAAACAAGACTCTGATTAGCTGCACCCAACGTTGAAATGGGGGTTACTTGACCTCGAGGAAGCTTTAAAGCAAAGCAAGTCAAAGCAAAGCAGAGCAGGAGGGTGCGATTTTTGCACAGGACCATTCTTACTTCCTGGCTGAACAGCTCTTTCACTTCCCGGAGCTCTGGGAGACTGGAGACTTCTTACAAGAATATTCACACATTGCAGGACCTCCTAGGCTCTACAGGCCCCAGTGCTTGGCATCCGGGGCTGCTGCTGCTCCTGACACTTGTCCCCCGTTTGTAGAGGGTATGGTCTCAGATCTCACTTTCTGTCTCTCACCTGGGTTTCTGTCTTGTGTCCTCCAGCCCAGGCTTCTCCCCTCCCCTCTCCTGTCCCTGGAGCTGTGTCAGAGTCGAAGAAGTTTGGAACCCTTGGGTAGGTGCCACCTGGCTTCATCTGTTCACAAGTCCTCGCTGAGACACGTCAGGTTCCTGACCACACCATCCTTCATACTGGTGGGTCCCCCAGTGATCTGTGTCACATGTCGGGGCCACTGGGCTACTCCAGCTCTTTGCAGGTGGTGTGGAGGGTGGAGAGATGGCAAAGAACCGAAGATGGAAACACAGCTGATATGTCTCAGATGATATCTGTCCCTTTGTCATATTCCACTTTGTTTTATGTGCCTTTCATCCCCCAAACCAGACTCTGAGCCCCTAGGGGACGTCTCCTGTGCCTTATGGTCCAGGCTGGTCAGCAGAGGACCCACCATACATCTTCACTGACAAAAATCACCCTCTGCAGGTGGCTTGCACTTAAGAATTTCTGATGTCTCTCACCACCACAGGACCATGATTTAAGTCCACTTCCCCAGAAGTCGACCCTACAAAGACGCTTCCTGTGCGGGGCATGTTGTTTACAAAGGCAGAGCAGCCGAGGCCCACCGGGAGGGGGACAGTAAGGCAGGGACCCCAAAGGACCCACAAGGATCCCTAGAAGGTAAGGTAGACCCCAGGGCTGTCCCCAAGGGGACAGGAGCTCTATGCTGCGGGTGTGGGGCCTGAGCTACTTACAAGACTCACAGAGCCCAGAGAAGAAATGGTGTTAAAAAATAAAGCCAAACAAGGGTGTGAAGGCCTCTGGTTCACTGAGATTCTTTAAGGTGTAATGTCAGCAATCATGTGGGTTTTTTAAGGCTTCAGGCCAACAACTGATCAAAACGATAGAACCACAAAGCATCACACAAGGCAAACAGGCCAAGTTGGCACTAGGACACGGGAGGGAGGACTGGTTTTGTCTGAATTCAATTGACAGGTGCTTGGGGGTGGACAAGGTATATGCTATCTGGCCACATGGAAATGTCATAGATTTGAAGGAGGAAAATGTTCTCTTAAAGATGCTGGAAACTTTTTCTGAATAATTTTTGCTATGTGCTATTTTTAAAGGAGTGCTTACTCTAGAAAATTTGGACAAGTTGGCAGGGGGATCATTACGTCTAAGTCTGAAGCAAGGTTTTTCTTCTTTACAACAGTGGCTTTCCAAGTGTGACCAAAGCTTGTTTGAAGCAAGTTCGTGGGTCCCCACACCCCACGCCTGGGCCCACACCCCACACCCTGGCTCTGGACCTGATCCCCAGCACCCGGGCCCACACCCCACACCCAGGACCACACCTCACACCCCAGCTCCAGGCCTGCTCCCCAGCACCCAGACCCACACCCCGGCTCTGTGCCTGCTCCCCGCTGCCGGGCAGTGCCCAGCTGGGCCCTCAGCTGCTTCCACTGATGTTCCAAAACCATGGATTCAAAATCCAAGCACGTAAGCTTACGCTGATGACAGAGAAAGGGGGAGTCCACAGGAAGAGTGCAAATGAGCGAGGTCAGTTTCTTAGAAAACTTGGCCTCACTGAGGCAATAGATGGGGTGGATTTCATTTTCAAAAGGGCAATGCCATCCATGACTTTCCAGGTGCAGGAATGCTGCGTGCCTGTTACCGTAAAATGTCAGGCAACCAGAAAGGAAAGTATAAAGAAGCACATCAATCCTACCACTTAGGGAAAAATCACAGTTAGCATCCTAGTGTGTGTCTCTTCAGATTTCTCTATGCCTGATTCAAGCAGCACACATGTTTTTACACAAAAACATACTAAACATGCTGTCTGGTAAAGGTTTGCAAAGCGCTTTTTAAATTCCAAAATGTTTCAATCATGTGCATCTTTTTTTTATTTAAAGGAAAGGTGCAGGCAGGAATGAAGGTGAGCAGGAAGAGAGGGAAAAGAAGCATTTGTTTACTTTATTTGGTTATACATCTTGCTTCTTCTCCTGGCCCTGGGATGTGAATCCAGGCCCTTGGGATGCATGGGCCAGAGGCAGTGGACCAAGCCGCTACTCTACCAGGGTGCACTGGATATCGCTTTTAAGATAGAGAGGGAGAGAGGAAGGGGAGGAAGTAGTAGTTTTTTGAAATTTTTGTTGTGTATTCTCCCCACCTGCCCAGAAACTTGCACCCATGGATGTTTAATGTCAGTAGGTAGAGATGAGATCAGCACTACGTTTTGATGACAGGACAGTATTCCAGTCGAAGAAAAAAAAAATCTTAATTTTAAACACCTGCCTTATTGTTGAGTAAATCAGCTTTTTAATATCTCACTATTATAGCTGGACTCTTCCCAGCAGCCCGGCGCACGGCCCCATGAGCCCCGTGTACCCGCCTGGATGCAGCCAGCTCCCAGCCATGCAGGGAGACAGCCCTGCGGCCCCGCTGGGGGTGCCAGGGAGGGGGGTGTCTCACTCCTGGGAGACACTGCAGGAGGGTTGCTGCTGGGGCGCAGAGCCCAGAGACACCTGCAAGGGGACAGACGGTGACAGTGGCTCATCGGTGGCCCCCCCTTGCTGCACTCTCCCCAGTTACTCAACAGTTCTATGAAAGCATCACCCCTAAATTTAGGTATAAGCCATTATCTGGCGAAACTCACGTGGTCTGTGCAGCGCTAAGGGAAGAGCTAGGCACTGTGCGCACTGCGTCGGGACCCCAGGAAAGGATTGACACATAAGTATCTATTGTCAGTGACTGCAGACCTGCTCTCCACTGACAAAGTGATGTAAAGGGCCGTTTATCGGGATCAAAACAGACTTTTGGACCCAGATATTTTGGGGCACCGTAGAGGGATGGCAGTCTAAGCGCAGGGGGGGGCAGGGGGGGCGGGGGGCTGTCAGGTTCTGTCTGTCCGTCTGTCCCTCAGACGTGGTCGACATCTGAGCCACTTTTAAAGGGAGAAGGTGCAGACCTCCGTGGTCGCAAGGCTTCATTTTATTGTAACGACGCATAATCACACACGGTTGTAAAAGAAGGTATAATGACCGTCAGGCTCAGAGCTCTCAAACCTCACCAAAGCACGTGCAAAAAAAATGTCTTAAGGAAATAACAGAGACATAGCAAGTCAACAGAACTCAAGTGGCCCTCTGCTCTTGGAACCTCTCTGAGGGGCAGCTCTGAACTGCAAAATCCTTGCCAGTGCGGGAGGTCCAAGCCTGATGAACTTCTACTGTCGAAGTGGTGACAGCTGGCACCATGGCACCAGCCTGACCACACACACACAGAGGAAAGAATTACAGAACTGTTGAACCCGGGGGGATCAAAAATGGGGGTCCAAGGACCCAGAAGATGCTTACATTTTAGCTCCTGGGTGAAATTCAAAGTTCTAATTTTGCGGAGAATAAAGAGGTTTGGAGGAATCTGTCCCAACACTCCATCCAGCTGGAGAGATACGGGAATCAAGACCCTGTGAAGCGCTCTTGAAGCTTCCACAGTCCGTTCATCCCCGTCCACCCTCCTTGCAGGCTGATGTCCGTGGCGGGGCTCAGAGCAGCCACCAGGGGGCAGTGGGGCGCCACGGCGGTGACGCGAGGGCCAGGTGCTGGTCGCCGGCCTTTCTCCGTCTTCCCGGGACCCCCAAGCCAGAAGCTTTCAGCTGAGCTATGTGCATGACAGGTTGCAACTAATGCAATTTTTTTTAACTGAAGTAAGTGGGATTTCTCTTTGTATTCTTTTTATGTATGTTTGTTGAACAACTTCATGCGCGTTTACTACGTGGACTCAGGTTGTCCAGACTCCTGGACAAAGCCCGGACCTCAGTGCGTTGACGGTTATGAGATTCTCTCCCCAAAGCTCACCAGTTAGGGTCTTCACAACGTCTGTGGGCCGCCGCCGAGAGCAAAGGGACACGTCCTTGGAAAGCTGCACAGTGATGGGAGGCCGCGTGGCCGCGCCGGGGCACGGGACGCCCGGGCTGGTGCCTCCGGCCTCGGCGCGGGAGGAAGCCACCAACGGGACCGGCGCAGCTTTTCTGCCTCTGCCCACACAGCACGCGGGTCGCAGTGTCCAGCGTTGACGGGGTTTCTGCAAAGAAGGGGCTTCACTGAGCTGTTTGATATAAGGTCAGTCCTATACAATGACCTTTGCTGCAAAGAGACCTTGGTGACACCACTCAGGGGTCAGGTCGATCCCGGTTTAGGATGAGAGACAGAAACAGGAAGCGAAAGCAGGAATGGGAATTGGCTACTTTCTGGTCAGCTGGCGGGGGGAGGGGAGGGGAGGGGAGGAGCGGGGAGAGAGGAGGGCGCATGCGCATAGCGCGTGAGCCTTCTGCTGGGAGTAGCGCCTCCCCCAGCACCGCTGTCTGCAATGTGCTGGGGACATCCTCCCCGCTCTGGCCCAGTTTGTTCTTGCTCCTGAGACTCTAAGCTTAGCCCTCAGCCCCCAGCGCAGAGCAGCCGCACCAGGCTTACAAATGGTCTCTTGAAGACCACTTTTCCAAACACGATGTATTGATTGGCCCAGTTTGGTTTGTGTAATTCTCAAATATGTTTATATAAGGTCTGGAAAAATCTGTACTGGAATGTTAGCTGTGATTAGCTTGGATGTAGCTTTGTAGCTTTTGCTTTCTTGCCTAATCACCTATTATATATTTTAGATATGTTCTGCCGTGGATATATATTTTTTATTTTTCAAGTTTTTAAAAAATATTTATTTTAAAATCGCAAACTAAAGCCACACGAGCGAGAAGGGGACATTTGTTGAGTCTGAGGGCTTATGTCCTAACCCAGAACTTAATCCTCCATGTTGGTGTTCTGTGCCCTTTTCTGGTTTACTGCTTTGGTATCTTAGAACTCTGAGTGCTGGGAATAAATTATACCACAGAATAGTAGGATAAAGTGCACTCAAAGTGATTTTCAAAACTCAATTTAAAAAATTGACACAGAAGAGAAAGAAGACATCTTCCTGTTTTCAGGAACATAAACCCCTGAACGAGTGTAAGATCAAGAATCATCACAGCTCTGCGCATAGGACAGCAGGTCGGACGTCCTTGCTGCTGTTGATCACGCGTGACGTGTTAGCCGTCTACGCGGGATGCTGCATGGAAAGCAACACTTGCTGATGCTCATGAAAATAACACGTGTTAAGTGAAATGGAACCTTAATTCATTTTAGGAAAATGAAATGATGTATTTGGAGCAGAAGGGAAGGAGAAGGGATGGTTTGAAATGAGTCCACCTGGGCTGAAATGAAAGGGGCCGCAGTAGCGTGTGATCTTGTACAGGTTCAGGGCAGAAGAAAGAGCCCAATTGCTCTGTAAGAGAGAAGGCAAAGAGTGGCGATCACTGGTGACAGCAAGGGTCTAACAGTGACCACATTAGGCCCAGTGGGCAATCTCCATTGCAGCTGCCCTAAGTTCTTGGAAACAGGGTTATGGGCCATTTTTCCCTTTGTAACCATATTCGGCAACTGTCCTGTCCATTCAGACACTTGTCCATGGGACACCCACCGGATGTTAGAAACCAGTAGGGGTGCTCTCAGATGACAGATGCTCACAGACCTTTTTGTCAAAAGGTGAGTAAATTGATTAGTAACTGATGACAAGCTGCTCATTTGTAGAAAATTCCCTTGCAAGAGTTCAGCTTTTAAAACCATCTCAGAAAAGCAAGGGTGGCAGATGGCTTTCCCCAGCCACGTTCAGTTCGGACTGGCTTCCTTTAAGAATCTTCTTGACATGGCATGCCCAACATTTGAGGAGGAAGCCAGTGACCTAAACATTTGTTTTTCCCTTCGTATTTCTTTGAACAATGTCTCTGCAGAGGGAGTAACCTCAAAATCCAGCTGGTACCAGATGCCGGAAGAAGAGATATGGCAATGCCGGAGGACAGGGCGCTTCCCCGTGCTCACTGACTTTCAGAAAAGGGTTCATGAGTGGCCCCAAGCGGGCACCCTCTTCCCAGTATATATGAGGGGATCTTGCTCGTTCGTGCTTCTCCTGTGTAATTAGAAACTCGTCACTGGGTTTTTCCTTCAGTAGCAATTGTTTCCCACTGTATGGAGCCTGTACACTTAGAATAAAACATACACATGACACAACGCGCAGGCGTGGTGGCCACTGAGAAAGTCTCACAGCCACCGAGGAAAACGCAGCTGCTCTGAGCTACAGAAGACAGTGGTGCGGGCGAGAGGGGTGGCCCAGCGCTCAGGAGGAAGGCAGGACAGAGCCCATAAAGCTCTACACCCGAGGGAGAGTTCGCAGGCCCTAAAAATCCACCCCAGGCTCTGCTCTCACCAACAGGCAGAATTGGTCTAAATTAGTCTTTTTTTTCTTGAATGCTGATGAACATAAAAGCAGGGTTACATGGGATGAGTGGGAGGCAGACCCCTAAGGAGGAGGGAAGGATCCCTTTTTCCAGGTGCCTCTGGGGCTGTTATAAAGCGGGTGTGGAGTGGAGCCTGCAGGGCCCAAGATGAGAATGGATTGTTCTAGAGCCTCAGTGGAGACTGTCTCTGCCCTGTGACCTCCCAAGAAGCAGTGGAAGAGCTGAACTGTGGGCCTGACCAGGGTTCCCTCTTCAGGACAAGGCCACACAGACACGCGGCATCTCAGGACCCCTGGAGACTGGTAGGGGCAGACGCCCTGAACCCCCGAGAAAGCCAACGGCCGCCAGACGCCTCCTGTGGTCCACGACCGAGAAGCCAGCTGCCTTGTCATCCCAGGGTCCTCGGAATGCCTCTCCACAGCGTCCCACTTGCTGCCTGGTCGCAGCTGCCCAGACTTCTGCCATCATTCACGTGAGACCTGTCCAGGGATGATAATGAGGGTGAAAACAGTAATAGCTCCATTCACGGGGCAGGTGCAGCGTTCCGGGCTAAACACGGAGCCCGCATGACGGTGTTCATCCTTCAGAGACCCCGTGACGTGCTCAGTGGCCTCGTGGTCAGGGAGTGACGGAGCCCGGAGCAACGGGGTTTAGCGGTCCTCGGCCCGATGACCTGGGCGAAAGCAGCCTCCTTGCCGGGTGCAGGGGGTGCCTCCCAGTGGTGCCCCAGGGCTGATGGGCAACACGGCGGCTCTCTTGTGGTCGGTGGGAAGTGGTGACGGAACTAGGGGCAAAGCCAGAGGCCAGTCGGAGAGTCGGGCTCTTTTAGAGGGGTGCCCACCAGGAGATAGGCTGCTCAGAAGGTGCCAGCAAACCCATGGGGGCCCCATGCTCCTGCTGACTTTGGTAGGAAAAGGGGGCTTTTTGTCTGTGGGTCCCAGAGGCTCCACAGGACACAGGAAGCCACGGCCAACCGAGAGGAGGCCGGGGACACATGTCTCCCTGGCCCGTGCCAGCAAGTCATTTCAGAGATTCATCCTTTGGGGACTCCCTTGAGAAATCAAAGAGGCAACTTGGGCCGTGAGCTGTCGTGGGTTGAGTTGTCCGAGACTGGCTGTCAGGAAGGATGGATGAGTGCCCTCGAGGGGCCCCCAGGGGACTCCTGTGTCCTCACGGTTCAGCGGGACCCGGGAGAAGCTGATTATCCTGCCCGTCAGGACTCCCCGCTGTCTTCGTGATGAGCCGTGGCCACCGTCCAAGGCCAGGTCTGGGGGCACACGGCTCCTGACCCCGTTTCTGGACTGGCCACTGGAGGCACCACCCAACAAGAGCCTGAAATCAGAGAGACTTTTCGACTTTCCCTGCCACTATATTGTCCAGGACTCTCCTAATTTGTGGCCTCGAGAGGAGAGTCACTCGGCAAAGTACCCACAGTGGCATCTGCTCTCATGCAGCCACCTGCGTCTCTGACCTTCTGGGACATGCTGTCAAGCCGGTGACTCTGACTCCATGTGTCTGTGAAGAGGACGTTCAGAGAGCGCCGCCTGCTGTGGCCGGGCTGGTCGGCACACGCCATACTGCGGACATGTCACATCAGACAAGGAGGAGCCAGGAGGCCACAGCTGCTGTGGAGCCTGGCGGGAATCTGCCGGGTGACAAGCAGAACCTGCCTCTGGTGCTCAGTGAGGTGGGTCACCGAGGGTGTCTCCAGAAAGTATGGGACCTCCGCTGTGTCTCCATGGGAAGAGGCCACATTTTATCTCAGGCTTTCTAACTTTTGACCCCACGTGATTTCACAGTGATGTGCACCGCTCTAGGGAACCGGTGCCAAGTGACGACGGTCCAGAGAGGCCTCGGCGCCCATCGAAGCTCCCAGACTCCCGGGCCGAGTCCCGGAGCGCCTGCGGGAGCGGAGTCCGGCTGGCTAGACTGAGTCACAGACACGCCCCTGTGCTGCCCTGGGCCGGACCCACATCCGAGGGCCACTGGGCCTGACCCCACTGCTCCTGCGCCTCCGGAGGAAACCGGTCTGTCCTCAGTGACTCCAGTCCTCCCTCCGCCTCAGGCGGCCTGGTCTCCTGCCCGCCCGTACCTGAAACAGCTGCAGGCTTGCGGGGCGCGTGGCCGGCTCCACTCCCACCAGACAGCTTTAACGTGGGCTCAAAAGAGCAAACTTTCTTTCCAGCGCACACGGAACTAAGACATAAAGCGTAAGATTGCTTTTGTTGTAACACAGGTGCTCTGCCTCTTCCTCGCAGGTAGACATGGAATGGAAAAGGGGAAGCACCTAAAGTACACAGCGGGTAATTCTCCCCATCAGTAAGTTTTTCAGAAGGATAAACCTACTGGAGTTTGGGCTCTTTTTTTTTTAAGTAAAGCTGCAAGCAGGAACAATGGCAAGTAGGCAGACAAGTAGGAAGGCAGAGAGGAGGAAGAAGCATTTTATTTGTATTTAGTCATTCACACTGATTCCCTGGGTTGTGTGGACTGCGATCCTTCAGAGGCAGCTGACCTAACCACACCTCCACCAGGGCACACTGAATTCGGGGTCTTTATAACATTTCAGGTACCTACACAGGCCTCAGTGATGTAGGGCTCTTCCTCATCCCCTAGTGGCAGCACTTGTCCAATACCCATGACAACTTTATGGGAAAACCATGATTGTCATGTCTTGGCCACTTCACAGAGAAGCTGAGAGGTACAGAGGTTGAGTAACTCATCGAGGTCACGGCTGAAGGCAGCAGAGCTGCACACAGCAGAAGGACAACAGAGGTGACGCAAAACAGAATGACCCATGAGCAAGCGCCCTCCGGGGCTGGGCCCCGGGGCCAGGTGCCTCAAGGGTTCTGGTAGCCAGTCCTCACGCCAGTTCCCAAGGTCATCCATTTGGGCGGCCAGTGCCCTGTGAGTCGCCGCTCTCCAAGTGACTGATGTGGCTTCGGCAAAGTGTTTCCGTCTTCAGAGAGGCGAGTCTGGCGCAGGGGTGAAGCCTGCGCTGGGTGCGGTCCACTTCCAGTCCAGGGACCTGGGTTCACGGCCTGCGGGCCCGGGGGCCACTGGAATGAACAACTAAATAAATGAAATGCTTCTCCCTCCTCTCCCTTCCTGGCTGTCTGCCTTCCTCTTTAAAAAAAAAAAAAAGACAAAAAGAGCATTTCTCGATTCAAAGGCTTCTCTGGTGGGCAAATGTGTAAGAAGAATAAAGAATTCAATGTCGTGTGTGAGACAGAGTTTTTAAATACACATAATTCTTTAACCTGCGATGCAATTCACTTACTAAGAAGCTGTACAACCAAAGTCATTCTCCTGCCCCAGGACACATCCACCGTCCCCAGGGAGACCCTCTGAGCGGTACACCCCCTCCCACCCACACATCTGTCTTCCACTTCGGCCTGCGAGGGGCATTTCGTGTGAGTGGAGCCGTTTCATCTGTGGCCTCTGTGGTTAGTGCTCACTTGCCTTGGTTTCAAGGTTCACCCAGAGTGCAGCAGATTGCAGAAGGCTGCTGTTTAGGGCCGAATCCTGTTTTGTCACACGACAATCCCACACCTCGCTCATCTGTTCTCCGAATGGTGCACACTCGGGGCACTGCCCAGTGCTGCTGTCAGCGCCCGTGCAAGTCTATGTGTGGACGCGTCTTTTCACCCCTCTTAGGTGGTGTTGAAACGGGCCACTGAAAACAGCCCGTTGAATTCTGGGACCTAGGTGACTGCCTGCTGCTGCCTAGACCCACAATTACATGATCTCAAGCAAATCAAATGACCTTTCTGAATTCCAGGCTGCTTTTCTGCCTTGGACGTGGTTTTGTATGTGAAAGGCCTCCAGTGAAAACATGGGCCCACTCTTGTGTGGTTAGTAGAGATAATGTTCACACACTTAGGACTTAAGCTTCTCGGTGGCACGCTCCTGGACTGTCGTCACCATCGCACTGGCATCGCAGGGGCCCAGAGGACATTTATTGCCCCCGTCCAGCCTCTGCCAGCGAATCCTTTTCCTCCCAGCCAGTCCTCTGCTAAAACACGACCTCGAGAGAGGCTCTGGTTGCCATCAGATGTTAAGGGCTAGCTCAAGAAATAAATCTTCCATGTTGGAATTTCCAGCACAGTCCTAGCCAGAGTGGGTGGTTCTTTCCCCAGAGCTCTTTCTGATGCCCTGACATCGCCTGTCCAGGTGAGTGGCCACCTGGGCTGTGCTTTGAATGTGTCCAGCTCTTCATCTCACCCAAGAGAAGCCTTCTCCAGGAACCGCCCCTTCGAGCCACACTCACTAGAGTGTGCGTGTGAGGCCCTGCCCTGTTTCACGCTGATCCCAGGGCTAACTGACTGGGCCCCACGCATTTCCTTACACAGCTGTGCATCTCCTAACCGAGCGAGGACAAGGACACTTTCAGAGGTCAAAGAATGTGTTCCTGCCAACTAGGATTTTAAGACAAACACACCATTTCAAAGCAAACTAGCCCAAATAAAATTTGAATTCAGGACCTGCCAGTAAGAGCGGGTATGAGGACTCTGTCCCTGGAGTCACAGTCAGGAGGGTGTGACCCTAACCTTGGTTCACACTGCCTTGCCAAAGAGCCTTCCTGCTCTGGAGTGGCCGTGTGTCCTTCTGCGGTGAGTTGACGGTTCGAGAATCCTGGCAAAACAGAACAGTAGGTGAGCGCACAGAACGCAGGAGAGAGATGGCCGGGACCAGATTCCAGCTCTGCCACTGACCAGATGAGTGGCCTCAGTGAGCGCCATTCCTCCCGCTAACATGGGAAATCACAGTGACTGCAGAGCATTATGGCAGACGAGCTGAGAGAAGCTCTGAGGCAGGTGTCCAGCACAGAGGACGTGGTGCGCGCGTGCCAGCTGATGCTCTGATTAGCCTCATCACTGCGCTCCGGGCTCCAGTCTTCTCTGCAGAGCATCTGCGTGCCAGCTAATGGGGACTAAGCACTCAGGCCCTCTCCACACACGTGCTCGAGGTTGAGATGCCAGCAAGGCTGTCAGCTGGGGGAGACTGGAGACAAGTGTGCTGTTTGGCCCTGGTCAAGCACAGACACTTATGTGAATGCTGTGTTTATAGCTCCCTGCTGTTCCCTAAAGCTGGCACTGCTCAGTGTTGTTTGCACCGACAAACACATTCATTGCTCTCCTCCTCACTGTTCTGAAACTTTCTGTCTGTAACTTAGTGATGGGACCCACCCTTCCCTTCCAGTCTAATTCCTAATCACTCTAATTATTTTCAACAAAGTTCCAAGCAGCCACACCCCTCAACTCCCTTCCAAGCACTGTTTCCTGCCGCAGTACCTTTGCTTGTCCTACTCTCCCAATGTCTCCCCCAACCAAAACCTGCCTTCCTCACCATCTCCCTTACCATCTCGGCACCATCTCCACCACCACCACCAACTCCATCACCATCTCATCACCATCGCCACCACCACCACCACCACCATCTCCATCACCATCTCCACCATCTCCACCACCACCACCATCACCATCTCCATTACCATTTCATCATCTCATTACCATCTCCATCACCATAACTGCCACCACATCTTCATCACCATCTCGTCACTATCTCTTCATCTCCACCACCATAACCACCACCACCATCTCCATCACCATCTCCATCACCATCTCATCACCATCTCCACCACCATCACCATCTCCATCAGCAGCAGCACCATCAACCCAGCTCCAAGGTCACCCCTTAAGGAGGTTCTAAAGGATCTTCATTGATGCTGCCACCAATCCTCACTTTGTGCCGGAAATCCTGTTCTTCCCTGTATTCCCACAGCATTTATAGCATTCTTCTAGAACATCCTCTTTTAGTATGATCATTTGAATATATGTCATCACTGGTACCAGCTGTGAGCTACTGACTATTATACAATGTCTCATTTTACGATGTCCCAGAGGGAGCTCATATACAGTAGCCATTTAAAGTCAGTTGAATAGTTTCACCCTTTGAAACAACTGAGTCTTAGCATTAAGTCCTGAAAGCATCACCTCAGTGAAATGTATATCAATAAGAATCCTGCCAGTCCTGAGCCCGGAGGGACATTCTGTTGTTAAGAGTCAGCAGCAGGCCCACCTTGGCTGATTCCTGGCTATGTAACTGACTTCTCAAAGTCTCAGTGCCTCAGTTTCCTCATGGATAAAACGGGTAATAGCAGTAACGGCTTCATAGATCTGAGGAGAAAATGAGTGCCTTCGTGTAAGCACAGGGAAAATACCCAGCGCCTAGGAAGCACTCGGCAAATGCTAGCTGGTTCTCACCTCACGGGGATTCCCACCTGACTTACCCTGCAGAGGTGGGAAGATGGGCACTGAAATACTGCAGCTACCAACTCTCACCAGTAGGGGGCACCCAGGCTCCAGCTGTGATTCGCCTTCCAAATGGAGCCCAGGAGTAGAAAACTTGAGTTTCTGGCAGGGCCAGGGGGATGTGTTTATAAACATCAAGAAGCCCTCCAGATTTAGGTCACAAGAGGCCCTCTGCAAGAGGCCGGATGGGGAGGACACTTAAGCCTCCTTTTCTAACCCCAACAGTTAAAAAGCTGTGGTGCCAGGGGAGGGATGGAGAACAGAAGGATAGGCCCAGGACACGTGAGGCCGGTGGAGAGATTTGCAGCTGGTTACACGTGTGTTGATTTTTATTCCATCTATTCCAGGAGTAGCTCTAAGGTGTCCACCCAGCTTAGCTGGTGTGGGCACCTCCTGAGCATGGATTCAAATGTCCTCCCTATTGGTTATTCCTCCATTTCCTCCTACAGCCCCACTGTCCATCCCACCCCTGGACTTGCGCATGCTTGGCCCATTCCCAGGTCATGCTGTGGCCCATCTGCCCCACCCTGTTGGTATTTCTAGGTCTAGCTTGTAACTCACCTCCTCCAGGAAGCCTTCCCTGACTTCTGACTCCTCCACGGAACATCTCCCACTGGCCTTCCCACAGTTTGATCTGCTCTCCAGTGCTGCCTGTGGGGCACTTGGCTGTCAGGCAGCTCCCTGAGGACAGGGACAGTGTTTTTGTCCCCCGTTAGGAGTCAGTGCAGGACCGTGTGTGGAACTCAGTAGGCTCCCAGTTTCTCCCAGTGATGGGAGAAGGGTCAGGAGATTTGCAAGTGTGCATGGAAGAATGAGTGGCTCCTTCATCTCCCCGTAGAGAGAGGAAAATCCCAACTGAAATAAGTGACCTTGGCCCTGGTTTGACATAACGCATCTCCCACTCCAATTCTGCGATCAAAATCTGACAAGAGAAAGCTGTCAGAACTCCATCTTATGAAGAAACTGTACGTCATCTGGGCCTCGGCCCCTTCTGCTTTCTCTGGCAGTAGGTACTGCAATCTCTTCACTTGTGATGGATTTTATTTCTTTAGTGTTTGGTGAGTGGACTTAGTAGAAGTAACTGCCGGTCACACACACTGTAGTTAGGCATGTACGATAAACTGGGCATAAAAACCAAGGGCTGGAAATAGGCTGAGAGCTGGACAGAGGAGTGGATAAAAATGAGGTTTTACACACAGTGGAATACTGCCCAGCTGTAAAAAAAAAAAAAAAAAAGGAAAGAAAGAAAGAAGAAAGGAAGGAAGGAAAGAAAGAAAGAAAGAAATCCTGCCATTTACAACAACACGGATGGACCTAGAAGGTCTTAGTGAAATAAGTCAGACAGAGAAAGATGCACTAGATGACTTCACTCACATGTGGTAGATCAAGAAACAAAACAAACGAGTGAACTAAATCAAACAGACTAGCATCACAGAATAATGGTTGCCAGAGGCAGGGGGAATTTGGACAAATCTGGTAAAGGGGGTGATTGCGTGATGGGGGGTGGAGACTAGAATTCTGGTGGCAAAAACCATGTAGTAAAGATGTCCGTTTAAAAGTCTATACACCAGATATCACGCTATATCATGACACACACCATGTTCTAAACCAATGTAAATCATGTATCTCGTGTGATAAACCAATGTCACGTCAATTCAAAAGGGAAGTGTGGGCAGAGCAGGTGGGATTCCTTCAGCAGCTCCCTGCACTGGCCGTGTACCTGTTCCTGGGCCAGGCTCCGCGAGGAGCAGCAAACAGAGCAGAGGACGTGGTCCTGCCTTGGGAGACAGCTAAGCCCACCGGGTCATCAGATGGTTTGGCAAGTGTGCAAAAGTATGGAATTACTCAAATGCTAGTTCTGAAACAGCAGTACTTCACGTTTTAAAGCACAAAGCAGTGGGGATACTTTGGCAGCAGAAAAAGAAACCATAACCCTTCACCCATCCTCCAAAATTTCTCCCACTTGCTTTCTGATATTCTTATTTCTTTCATAAGAAAATTAAATATTTCACTTCATGAGGACAAGGCTTAGAAAACCGACTTAAACTAATAGCATGCTCGCGATGGGAGCAGGTTAAGGGGAGAGCCCGCCGGACATGCCCATGCTACAGATGAGGAGACTGAGGCTCCCCATGTCGGGTTAGCGACTTTGCTGGACTCACAGGGTGATTCAGAGGAGAAGGTGTCCCTCCAGCCCAAACCTCCTGATCTCCAACATCCCTCTCCACCCCGGCTGTGCACTCCAGCCTGGGCACAGGTTACAGGGTGCCCGCGCTCTGATGCCCATGGGATCCCAGCTGACTCACTTTCATGAAGCCAGGTGGAGGAAGGCTGAGGGGGAAAGGGGTGAGGCTGCCTCCATGGGGCACCCAGGGCCCATCCAATCCCAGCAACAGCACCTGTCAACCTGCCCTTCTGCAAACGCACTGCCCACCAGTGACTGACACCCAGCAGGAAGCTGGCCCAGGTGGCAAGTGGCCGTACAGTGACAAGAGCCGGCCCACATCTGCTGATGACTCAGAGGGCTGACCCGCGTGAGCGGAGGGCAAGCTGGGAGGTGGGGGCAGGCTCTGCCTGCCTCCTTTAGAGCTCATATTCATAGCCCCCTAACAAAGCCCTTCCCCTCGGCTTGTAGGCCTTTTAGGAAATCACAGGAAGAGGCTGGAACCTCAGCAGAGCCCAGAGCCAGAGGCCAGAGTTGGTCTGTCCTTGTCGGCTTTCAAAGCACTTTCCCTGGCATCTCAGAGCCCCCTTGCCTCTCTTAAGAAAACCCAATTTTAAGAAGGGACTAAATCCAGTTGTGAGGCTGGGGTGTCAGAGCCAGAGCACCTGAGTGTGATCATCTCGTATCAGGGGTCAAGGCATGGTGCAGCGGGATGACTCAAAGGGCGGCATTAGGGTGACCCACACGGCATGCAGTAGGGTCCTGAGTTTCTCTTGAACCTTCCGTTGGGGACTCGCTGGCTCCAACAGACACAGGGGCCACTGGCCTGGAGGGGCTGGACCTGAGCCAGACACGGGAATCAATAAAGAGGAAGCTTAGTTTAGACATGTAAAGTCAAAGGAGGGTAAAACAATTACCCAGGCAACTGGAAAATCAGAGGCCCGCCCAGCGGGGAAAACCTTGGCGGGAGGTTTTTATTCTCTGCTGAGGCTCAAGAAGAAGCCTAGAAGCTAGATAGTTAACATCAACCATTTAAATGTAAAATCACTTGATGAGCAATGATTGTTCAGAATGGCTGACTTCCTTCTTGCATTCTTTCTGTGAATGACTTTTTTGTGTAATGACAATAAATATGCTAGAAGTCAATGACTCAGGGTAGCTATTTGCGGGGAGAGATCTCCGATAGTTTACCCACTGACTCCGCTTTCTTTTTAGTTTGGTCTGTTTCTTTCTTTCTTTCTATTTCTCAATCCTTTGCAGCCCCTTCATTCAGCCCTGACCCTAAGAGTCGAGCAAGACAGGAACTCACCAGTTTGCTGTGCGACCTCCCCATGCCCCCAAACGCCATCGTGGGTGGGTCTCCCTACCACCTGGAGCCCAGGCCAGCTTTGCAGAGCCCCAGGCGTCTGGGTCAGGGCGGGGTGATGACCTGTGAGTCCTTGAACCTGGTGGGCCTAGAGCCTCCAGGGGCGGGATGGTGGCATGGGGCTCTCTGATGTTAGCATCCGTCATGCCTTTCCTCCTGTCTCAGGGGCCCAGGCGCTCTGGGAGCCCCAGAGCCCAGTAGGACATGGGCAAGTTGTCTGCAGGAGCAACTAAAGGCAGCATTAGGGTGAGGAACACAGAAGCCCCCACAGGAGGGGCAATACCTTGAGTTAGCAGGCTTCCCATCTCAGGCTTCCCACCAAGCCCGTAGGCAGGTGAGAAGCCACGTCCCCTGTCCTCCAGGCGATCACCATCCTCCACACCCAGGCTGTGCTCTAGAGTCAGCTGGACCACCACTGGCCTGTCCTCTGGAGATGACGGCCGTCGCCCCACGCCCACCACTGGACATTGCAGGCCCTTTGCCTTCTGTGCCTTTTGTTCCTTCATCTCTGGCTGGTTCCTCCTGTAACCAGGTTCCTCCCCTGAGTCTGGAAACCGCATCCCTTCCTGTTCACCCTTCATCCCTCAGAGTCCACATGCTGTTGACAGTGAGCTTCATCTCTGACCCTGAGGCAACTTTTTGATTTGATTATCAGTGGGTCTGGTATTTAGAAGCTCTGCTTGTGAAACGAGCATCTGGCGGAGGAGCAAGCGGGTCGGTTAAGAACCAGGGCACTAGGCCTGGAGAGGCTGGGCTCTCAGCTCCGTCAGGGAGCAGGGCGGGGGTCAGGGGTCCGGCTGGAGCACCTTGGTCCAGGTGGGGCCCAGGCTGTCTGGGGGCTGTGGGGGGCATTCAACCCAGACTGTCCCCATAAAACTGGGAAGTAGGGTAACCCTGCTTAGAGGGCCTGGCTGGGCCCTACACAGCAGTCCTCCTACAGGTGGCAGAGGCAGGGTCTGGCCCACAGCCTCACAGCTGGCCTGCAACCTCAGTGTCTCCTCTGCCCCTGCTGCCCCCTCCCCCAAAGTTAATTCCATTTACGGGCCTTTGGGGGGGCACTGAAGGACAATGATTGTTTCAAATAACTGGTTCTGGAACCCGATCCTGAGAGCAGGGATATGAGGAAAGGCACCAGAGGAGAAGGAGAAATTGATAAGAAGGTAGGAAAGCTGGGGTCAGGGGGCCAACGACCTCTCTTCTCTTGGACCGAAGACCCTGACCAAGCTGCCCTCCAGCTATTTATTGGGTTCATACGCAGCACTGCTTCAAGCAGCTTACGCAAGCAAGTTTACAGTTACACTGGACGTTTATACAGCCTTTGCTCTTTAACTACATAACTGTATCTGTCTTGCTTTGGCAGGTGAACAGTCACAGACACACTGTCCCAGTATTGTCACATAGTGACTGTTTGGCTGGCCCAGGGACAAAAGCAGCAGCGGCCATACCCGGGAAAACGGCAGCC
The DNA here is from genome assembly GCA_004363575.1 of Solenodon paradoxus. Lineage (NCBI taxonomy): Eukaryota > Metazoa > Chordata > Mammalia > Eulipotyphla > Solenodontidae > Solenodon > Solenodon paradoxus. Next base: position 18,764 of record RJWH01006360.1, read on the forward strand.
AAGCCCGGGAAAAAGGTGGATGCCGTCAGAATAAGGGATGCAACCCCCACACCTGGATTCACAGGGCCAATCCGCAATCACGATGTAGGAAGCCCGCGAAATTCCTTTGTTTAAAGAGGGCGCTCCCCTTGGTTCAAGCGTGACTTCCCCAGCCCGCGACTTCCCGGCCCTCATTCTGCGGACTTGGGAGTTTCGCCCGGGTGTGCAAACCCCAATAAAGCCCTGGCTATTCTGCTTTTTTGTCTAATTGACTTTTTCTCCTCACGGAGCCCAGTAAAAGCTTATAGTGGCCTTCGTCAGGTGCCCCAGGTCTGGCGTCCTTGTCCTGCCAGCTCCAGCTCCGACCCTGCTCCTGTCTCTGCCCGCAGCAAACTGGTTTCCAAGCATTGTATTGGGATGCCTGTGACTGGAGGCGGGGTGCTGGGGGTGGGGGACAGGGATTCAGGGGCCCCGCCCAGCTGCCCTGGCGGGCAGGGTCCTTTCTCAGCTCTGCCAGGAGGCAGGGCAGCAAGGCTGCGGTGAGCGTCTCCCCGATGCTGGCCCCACCCTATGGGCCCCTGTCCTGAGACACCACTGTCCCACAGAGAGGGGGAGATCACCACCAGCCACTCTGCTTTGTGCCCACTGCCCAGAGGCCCCGCCCAGCCCCGCTGCTCCGCCAGCCGCTGGTCCACCGGGGAGCCTAAGAATGGAGCTCTCCAGCCGCCTGCTCCTCCTACGTTCACGGCGGCCCTTCCGGGCCACTCTCGTCGGAGCAGGCCAGCATGTGGATCCCAGAAGGCGAGCCCGGCAGAGCAAAGTGGGCTTTGCAGGGGGTCTCAGGGATCCTGGGTCTGGATCTGCGTGGGCGCATCCGGAAAGGAAGTAATGAATCTCAAATAAGGCACAGCTTAAAAAGCTTAAGGGCGGGGAACCAGTTGGTCTCAGAGTGCTGTTTAAATTGAGACTTGTCTTTACTAAGTTGGTCCAAGTTGGACCTTTGCCACCACCCTTCCTGAGGGTCCCACTTACCCCCAGATGCGAGTGGGCCGCACTGGAGCTTGCATTAGCTGCTGGTAGTTGGCACTGCCCCAGGGTCAGTCGCTGGCCCCCCACCCACATTGCACCAGTTACCCCCAAGCCCAGTGCAGTAGGCTCCAGGGTGGGTCACTTCCACACGATGACCCACAGCGGGATCAAGGTTCAGGTCTGGGTGGTGCCAGAGTCTCAGGTCCACCTAAAGCTGCCCAAGGTGGTTAGAGGCCTAAGCCTCCTGTCAACGCCCCAGGAGAAGGACCCAGCGGAGGCCGTGCCAGGCAGTGGGCAGCCTGTGGAGGGTTTTGTGCTGCAGGAAAGGTATGGGGGTCCTCCTAGAGGTGAAGATACTCAGAAAGTGTGCTGGTAACGGACATGGGTGTGATCCATGAGGGTCCAAGGAGGAGTCTCAAGGGGCATGGTGGCGGGGGCGCCTGTTTGAGCATCACAGGGCTGGTACTTTAACTGTGGCCAGACCCTCAGCCACAGACTTGTGGGCGCTCAGGACAGGGAGTTAAGAGGACAGAGGGAAAGTGATGGCAAGTTCTCTGGGAAAGTTATGAGAACTTAGTTTCTTCACTGGGTGGAGGGGCCCAGTCTTCCAAGTGATGCAAACAGGAGGGAAATTGACTGAGAGATGGCGTGCCCTGGGCGTACAGGAGGCGTCACACCTGCTGTCCCCATGGCATCCCCATGCAGTGCTTGTGACCTAGAAGGACCACCCCTCAGCACTCCCTTTGGAAAAAGATGCCCATACATCACTGGGGAGGGTGTCAGCACAAGCCGTTGGGGGCTGGTTGAAAAATGGCTCAAATTCACCAGTGGGAATGGAAAATCTGGACCCATATACCACAATTTTAACAATTATTTTTAGTGGTTAAATGTCCAATGAAGTTTTCCCTGTGGACACCTGACAATACCATTAACTCAGATCCACAGTCAGGAAGCATGAGGAAAGTCATGAATGGGAATCCAGTTTAGAGAAGAGTCCAACGAAGGTTGGTCTTGAGTAACGCTGCAGCAGGTTAGTGACCTTGAAGACAGGGGTGGGGTGGACGTGGGTCTGACTCCTGCCCACATATGCATGGATCCCACAGCATCAACCCAGGTTAACACCTACTTCCCCCTCACTTACATTTATATTTATTTACATTTGTTTGCTGTTATCCATTATCGACATGTGGTTTGACTCACACAATCCATTCTCCCAAAGATGGATTTTTTCGAAAGCTATTATTTTGTCTGTTGATTTTTGTTATCAACTATAAGGAGGTTTTAGACTCTTGCCAAGCACTTGTGAGCACATCTGAGCACAAAACAAGTCAGCCCCACACAGGTGGCCTGGTGACACAACCAAGGCGCACGACCTTAGAACCGGCACGACCTGATGGCATCGAGCAGAGTTTGTGCATTCTCCTAGAAGAGGATGGGTACGGTGTTTTGCAGACAGTGAAAAATTCAGCTCAGGAAGTGGCTGAAATCCCTGCTTGTCCTAGTGACATCATCTAAATGCAAGTGACAATTTTTATATAACACAGAGTCCTATGTGATTTAGACTCATCATGTCATTAGGTCCTGGCCTGATTTAGCTCAGAATTGGCATCGTGTCTATTGAACATCGTGTCTGCGTTCAGTCAGGCATTCCCAAGCCCCTTCTGTGAATCTGGCTACAGGCTGGGGTGCAAAGACGAGTTGTATAGGCCCTGCCCTCGAGATGTTCCCAAGGTGGTGACCAGTGAACAAGTGACCACAGGATAGCGAGGTGAGTGTTAGTCAGGACACGTCTGGAGCTCAGAGGAAGGTGCGCCGGGGAGTCTACGACAGCTGGGGTGTGGAGGTGAGCCCTCAGTTGGGTCTGATGGGCATGCAGGAGTCTGCAGGCAGGGTACAGGGTGAGGACCACCGCGAACAGAAGAGCATGTCCAAGGGGCAGTCTGCAGGGCAGCGCCCATCACTGCCACGAATTGGGTCCAGGCAGGACACCTCCACTCTGGATGCACAACGCTATTGCTATATTCATGAAATTCCTGCAAAATAGTGAATCTTCAGTATTTGGGAGACATACAGCCCTCTGAGAATCCAATTTTTAAAACCTGTCCCCTGGCCCCAGGGAGCACCACAGGACCCTGTTTGAATAATCGTCTGTAGGAAAGAAAGTGCTTAAAGCCGACAGAAGCCACGCTGACCCACGGCCACAGCAACAGGTATCTGGCCGTGTTTCCCACCTTCTCAGAGCCCCGGCCTGCCACCCAAGTCATGTGTGCACAACACGTGGAGATATTTCATGTGCCGAGCCCTGGAGTTCTGGCCCAGAGCAAGGGGGACGGCCAGCTGCAGGCCCGTGGAACCGGCCTGTGTGGGCTATTCTGGCCTGTGTGGGCTACTCCGGCCTGCCCTGCCCCTGCCCCTGGCCCTGCCCCGGCCCTGCCCTGGCCCTGCCCCTGCCCCGCCCCTGGCCCTGGCCCTCAGCACATGTGGATGTGGACGTCAGCCCCTGAGCTAACAGAGTCTGCAGAGACATCATCCCATGCCTGCCCCTCAGGCACGTGGGAGCCCCCAACTCCCATAAATCTATGAAGAGACCATAGGTCTGTAAAATAGACAAAAGTGACTGAAGAGGCCAATGTTCACGTGTCACATGTCACGTGTAGGCCGGAGCCCGGGATGGGCATGCCCGCCTGCTCTGAGTCCCGTTTCCTTGTCTGTAAACATCGCCCAAGGATTCCCGCCCGAGTCACAAGACGGACGGAAGTCAAAGTCAACTGAGATCCCACAGGAACAAGTGCACTGAATCCCAAAACTTCAGAAAACCCTCACGCAGCAGCCATGGTAGAAAAAATGCTGCAGAACAAATGACACCACAGGGGAAGCATTTTCCTGTAACCTAACAGACTCTCAACACTCAAAAGAGAGAAGAAGCCAAACGCCCAGGAGAGACAAGAGTCTGGCATTTGCCACAAGGTCTCACAATACTTTTGTTTACTACACAACTTTAGCAAAGAAAGGAGAAAAGACAAGGACCCTGTGTCTAACTCCAGGTGAAAGTTAAGAACTGTTTTTTTGGTGGATCAGATTCTTCTAGAACACAGGATTGGCACCTCGCAGGAACTCTGCAAATATTTGTTTATTTTATAAAAGCTTGTGCTGAACATGGGGGGACTCTGCTTGTATCTGCATTGGATCCTGCTTCTCACCAGTTTGGGGTGAGGGGTGACAAGCTCAGAAAGGACAATTTAGGTCCAGCGGACTTCAGGGAGAAGCAAATTGAACAAGGCTCATAAAAGTTCAAATATGGTTCAACACATTCACATGCATTTTCCACGTCCAGGTGTGTGCTGTGGATGTGGAGACGAGTCTGAATTCCCATAGAAAAGACAGACAAACAGACAACAGGGATTGTCCACAGAGGTTTGCAGGGAGACACCCAGTGCAGACTGCCAGCAGTCCCCGGGCTGAGTTGGAGAGGTGCGCAGCAGGAGAAGGCACAGGTCAGCCACTTACGCTGAGCCCTGGAGCCTCAAGGCGGTGGGAGACCTTCAGGGTGTTAGGCCAGAGAGGTTCATAGTTTACACACTTAAAAACATCCCCCCGATAGTAATGTGGAGGACAGAGGAATGCAGAGGGTTGAGGGAGTTAAAATGAGAGGCAAGGAAAATGTCAGAAACTGAAGCCATGTGGGCACCATGCCCCTAGGTTTGGCACTTCAGTGATGGCCACTAAGATGGGAGGAAGGTATGTGAGAACAATGTCGGAGACAGAACTGAGACCAGGAGAAGGAGCAATCCTGACTCCAACTTGCAGCTCTGCCACTTGGTTACTATGTCTTTGGCAGACCGAATCACAAGTCTTGGTCTTCCCATCTGTGAAATGGGCATAATTCAATACGAATGGGATGAACATTGCAGAAGAGTGAGAGTTAAGGACCGCCCTGCACCTGGCAGGCAGTCAATAAATGCTAGCCCTGGTGAAGGAAGTGGTAACGGAGGCCAGGCAGGAGGTTAGAGTCAAGAGTGAAAGTCCATTTGAAGAAAAGGGAAGTGAGCCCAGAGCTGGGACCCTGGTGTGGGCAACAGGCTTGCAGGGACTCCCTCCCTCACAGTGACTTCAAATGCAGGCGAGCCCAGCAGGGTGGCTCTCCACCAGGCTGCCCATACCCTGCCCTGGAAAGAATGCTTTCACCTAGGGCTTCTGACTACTGAGGTCAGCTTACCAGTGCTTGTTTCCTTTCCCAGGTCACCAGCCCCTCAGAGAGCCCCCAAATGCTTCATCGTGCTCTGTTCCTTTCTACCTAGCCACAGTCCAACAAAAGGAGTCGGACTAGAGGAAATGTTAGCCAGTTCCCTTCCAGTGAGTCACACATGTGCACCCCAGTTCTATGAAATAACAACTGTCCCCTGTGCTGAAAGTAGGTCCCCCCGAAAATTTAGGCCAGAAGCTGACTGAACTCAGCAGAGCCCTCAAAACACGGGGTCACTTCCCATGTCCCCTTCCGGGGAGGGGGCCAGTCTCCGAGGAGCCGTATCAGCCAGCACTTTCACTGCGAGAAGCCATCATCCGGCCCACGCTGGGCTGGAAACAGCACCACGTGGAAAGGTGAAGGACAGCGTTGTTTCCATTTACTCTGTATTTGCTACATCACTTGTTTCCTATTTCAATACACTTCAAATTCCCCCTTGGGGGAGAGGACTGAGGTACCTTTGTTGTGAAATATGGTTAACACCGGTGCTTTTTTTTCATGACATCACTCAGATTCGGTCTCTGTGTGTGTAGGAAAAGTGAAGCCTCTTGACCTTACCGTTGTGGGATCTCAAAGAAATGCAAAAAGAAGGGAGGGCATTGAAAGGGGTAGCAAGGAAAAGAAGGTGAAAGCGAAGAAGAGTCTCTAGAGCAAGATTGCAATGTAGAAAAGCATTTAGCAGAGTAAAATTATAAAGAAACTTGACCTCCTTCCTGTTTTTGATCATGGAGTATCTATGTGTTCATATTTTTAAAGCTCAAATAAATAATAACCTAACAGCAGTAGATCCATTGCTCTCAGTACAGTTTATAACATTATATTTGAAATATTCAAATATTTTGCCCAAATTTGCTCTGCAGGTAGAATGAATGGGCCAGAGATTATTACTGTGTTAAAAAAAATTAGAATTAGCTAACATTTAATAGTATTTGGTTTACCAGCTGTTAAAATAATTGGCAGTAACACTGGGCTCACATTCCTTGGACACAGTGTATCTTCTGCCATTTTCCAAAGTCCTCAGCACTCCCTAACACTCACTTCAGCATTTACCTTTCCTGCCTGGCTCCTCAGGCATTTGAGGGCCAACTACTGGGTTAGGCAGGCAGGGCCTGAAGGGCTAAAAGACGAAGCTGAGCTCCCTATTAGTGATTTACCCTCTCAAATATATGGAAATGTTCAGGCATAATTTTCAAATAAACTCAAAGAAACCAAAAGACATTTTAAAACACGGCAGGAGTTCTACTTCCCAGTTCCTCTAGTCTGCTCCTCTCCCTAAATAAAGGGCCATCAGGAAGCACTGAAAAGTCCCTACTTCATACCCCCAGGCTGTGCTGGCTGTAAGGTTTACAGACACAGGTCCCGCTTGGAGGAGAGAGGAGGGCAGTGGGAGGTGTGTGGGGCTGGAAAGGGCAGAAAGCAGAGTTGCATTCAAGAGCGGGGAACTTTTCACCCCGGAGCTCAACCAAAGGCTCACACCCCATCGTTGATTCCCGAAAAATAGAGTATTGAACTTGTTCGTGTTTGCGTTAAGTGGAAACGTATCCCTAAGTGTCAACACAGCTTTATTTGATTAGCACCTCCGAACACAAGGGTCCCTGAGTAAAAGGTTTGTCCTCCAAAGTCGGAATTGCTGTCTTTAAGAACAGGAGATGGGTGTGACCGGAAGTTAAAGTAACCGGAAATGTCGGCCAGGCAGTTAGCGGCCATCTTTTCAGCGTCATTATCAGAGAGGCTGAAAAGCTTCATCACTTTCCCACTGCACGCATGTACGCATGCACGCACAGCCTCACGCACACACCTATGGCCTGTGTATGCCACATGCACACATGCGTGCATGCGCTCCTCCGCGTGAGCTTGCAGGCACACACGCGGTACACATATACGTGCATGCGCGCACTCACGCGCAGACGTGGACTCACGCATGCACGCATCCTTCAGAGGTCATCCGTCTGCCGGAAACAGGGACGTGGGCCGGAAGTGAAGGTGTGAGCCCCCGGGAACTGCCAGCAGCGCCGGGAGAAGATTCCAGCGTCAGGTCTTGGCTCTCCTTGCGCGGCCGAGGCTCGCCCAGCGCGGTGCCCGCCACCATGGGGAAGGATGGCCAAGTTCTTTCGGATCTCGCTCACTCGTGGGGGCGCACGTCTCATGAAGGAGTGGGTCGGAGCCCTGCGCCGGGCCGCGCGTCCACCTGGTCAGGCTCGCTGTGAGTGAAGCCGTTGAGGGGCCTTGTCTTAGGCTGACAGTGTCGAAATCCTGCCTCGTTTGCGTCACCGGCGGTTCTCCCGTCTTCGCCGAGGCAGGGGCAGCCGTGCTGGATGTGCTGTGCGTTACTGACAATTCACATTTTAAAGTCTGCTTTAGAAAAACAACCTCCACTGGCCACTTCGTTCTTTCCTCTGCTCATTTCCACTCCATTTCAGCCGCCTCGCAGTGGCTTGCTGTGTGGAGCCGGGGCGCCACGGCTTCTGTCTGGCTTCTCCAGAGTCTGAGTGAGGCCCACGCTCCCCCAGGAAGAGCCTGCCTGGGCAGCGGGCCTCCACGCTGGACCTGCCCCGGGAGCACGGCCCCATCCTGCACACTCCCGGCTGCTGAGACAGAGCCTGGGGAAAACGAAAAAGTCACCTCCTCCTCTTCAGGGACTGGCTGGTCATTGCCAGGTGGAGGTGACTCACAGTGCCCAGTCTCCTCTCTGATAAAAGACAGCCTCTTGCCAAGTCCCCAGCCACCTGACAACAAGGAGTTTGACCCCGCATCCTCCCTCCGTTTGACAAGTGAGGCTGGATGGACTGCCTCTGGTGGGCAAACATACACACCATGGGGAGAAAACAAGGAGAGTTTAGGAAATCCATCATTTAAAGGAAGTCCTGCATGAACTTTACCCTTTGGTTTGCTAAAAAAAATGTTAGAAGCTTTCACAGCAACACATTTGAAATCAAAAGTTTAGAGACTCAGTTAACGTTAATCGGCAAGGTAATAATTTAAGAAAAGTTGCAACAATACTGCTTCAGTATTTGCATTAGATGAGCATGCTCTCCGGTAAATATGCGTGTGGAATGTTTGTGTTCTGGGTCCTTATCCGATCTAATTCACACAGTTCTCAGTTCCCACCAGCAGATCTTTACAGATGCCCAGGTAATTACTAAATAAGCCTCAGTAAGTTCCCTACTCCCAGCAGTCAGGCTGCTCTTAGCTGGGGAATGCTGAGCCTACGGGGCAAATGCTCTTGCCCAAGATGTTGTGTCCAGCTGCCGCAGGCAGAAAGGGACAGAGCAAGACACCAGGTCAACTGTACCCTTTTGCCCTGTACGCTCTCTCTCTCCTCACAGTTTTTAAAGGAAGGATGCAAGAAAGAATGAAGGGAAGTAGGTCGGCAGGCAGCCAGGAAAGAAGAAGCATTTTTATTTTATTCAGTTGTCCGCACTGGTTATTTCCCCCCCAGACCCAGGACTGGAACTCGGGTAGATGGCCTTGTGTTCTTTCGCAGGCTATTGACCTAACTGCTGCTCCACCAGGGGGCGCCACAGTTTTCTATATACTCAATATCCACAGTTGGGATTTGTTCTAGAAACCGGAATAACAAAATCTAGGCATGTTCACATCCCTTCTAGAAAATGCCGTTTGCACTCACCTGCACCCATAACTCCTGTATACTTTAAATCGTCTCTGAAAACAGTCTGCACATGCTCAGAACAGGCGCAGCCCTCGCGGGCCTGAACCGCATAAGCCTTTCCACCCCAGTGGTTCAGTCTGCGGTTGCCGTCAAATGCGGAGCCCGGGATATGGAGGGTCAACAGCACTAGCTCTGCAAAAATGAGAAATGAAACCGAGGGTCACCTACCAACTAGGTACTCCCTTGACGTCTGGAAAGAGGAGGGAGGAGAGGGGAGGAAGCCAAGAAACGGGCAGTATGTAAAACATACCCTGTGGAAGCAGCAGTGGGAGCGACGACAGGTAAGCCACCTGATACTGACTTTACCCTTTGTCACCCCTCTCCTTGGTTTGGGAAATTCTGCTCCTCCTTGAGGACCACAGAGCTTAGAGGCATCAAGAAGCACCTGTTCTCAGCAGGAGGACAGCTGACTGTCTTTTCCGGTGGCAGCTCAGGTAAGGGCAGCACAGGAGCCACTGGCGAGACCTCCGGCTGACTTGGGTGCCACAGAGTGTTCTGATCCCGAGTCGGACACAGCAGCCTCGAGAACAGGGCACGGGGTCCCCTGCCGGCAGTGCCTATCCCCGGGCAGTGTCTCTGGAAGAGGCTGATGAGGACTCATCCTCTGCAAGTGGGTCTGCCTGTGGCTTCGGAGTCCTGATGGCCACAAGAAATTCAGAGAACACAAGACGAGTATATCCCCAAGGCGACCAAGGAACTGAACACCAGCCGGGCTCCTCACACGCGTCCGCTCACTTGACCCTCCAGCCCATTCCGCAGGTGAGAAAGGGAAGGCTAGGAGAGGCTGAGGGTTTACCACAGGCCCACCCAGGCAGGGGCACTGCAGGCCTCAACCTCACATCCTGCTTCTGCGCGTGCAGGGCTGCCTGCACGACGGGTGCCTCTGGTCCTAGAGGGTCTGACTTGAGCCTCCTCCCCAGGGAGCAGGCACAGCTCCTAGGTTTTCGTGTTTTTTGGAAAGGAACAGGGAATCTGAGGGCCTTCCAGGATTCCACACTGGCAGAGAAAAGCAGCGGGCTGGGGCCTACCTACAGACACGAGGCTGTGGGATTATCAGGGAGAAATCCCTGATGTCCCAGTTAGCAGCAGGGTCCGTGAGCAGCGTCAGCCCGGAGCCCGAGGGAGACAGATGGGGAGACTCGGGCGGCTGCCCTAGTGATGGGGAGGAGGACCCAACCTCACATGGATGATGATGACTCGAGATGTTGGGGACCTCCCCAACTCTTCTTTTGTAGGAAGAAGAGCTTTGACAATCTTTTTTAACTTTCATTGAATTTCCCTTGAAAAGTTCTATTTTAAGTTGGGTGGAGAAATGCCACATTTGAAAGAACTCACACCTACCCATCATAATTGTTTTTCAGATGCTTTGAGATTTCAAAGAATTCAAAACAAATGTAGCATCCTCCCCCCTCATCCCTCCCAGCCAGGGATGTGCTGTTTTCAGAGCGTCGAGAAATCCCCAGGAGACACAAACAGCAGCGGGGAAATCCTGCCCTTTCTCAGTCTCAGTGGCACCTCCCGAGAAAGTGACCCGCCCCTGCCTGCTGTCCCCTGCAGCGTGCTCAGCGGGGTGCTGCGCCGCCCTCCTTTCATTCCGGCTACACCCAGAATCCCGCCCTCAAAGCAGGCAAGGGGTCCCGGCAGCTCCGGGAATCAAAGCGCCGGCCGGGCATCAGGCGATGCATCGCGTTCAGCTTGGAGAGCTGAGCCCCAGCCTCCGTGGAGAGGTCAGTTAGCAGCGAGCACCCTGCACCCAGGGGGCGCTAGGGGCCAGCTGGAGACAGTGCAGCCTCCCCAGACCCGGCGAGGAGGACCCCCTTCTGCAGGCTCTCACAACCAGCCAGCTGGCCCGGGACTGAGCGTTCACACCGCTGCGGAAATGGGTAGCAATGCAAGCTCCACTGCTGCGACCCCCGAGGAGAATCAGGGCAAATTAGATGTCCACATGCCGCCTATGGCTACCTTCATCCCCTCTGAGAGACCTGGCCCCTTCTTGCCTCTGTGTCTCTGTCCCTGTCTTCCAGCTACCTGGAGAGGGTTACATCCTCTCCTCCTAAAGTCATGCCTGGGGACTTGGTTCCAGGCAGTGGATCAAACCATACACTTACGGGCTCCACGGCTGGCGCCTACACCGTCTACAATTCTGATTGGTGCGCTGTGTGCCTTGGTTTTCTCATCTGGAAAATAGGGATAAATGCAGTAACTACCTCACAGGAAGGAAAGGGTGAGAGTGAACGAATGAGTGCATATAGGAGCTTTGAAGGGAGCCGCGGCATATATTAAGAGTTGGCTAAGCAGAGAGTCACTTTCAGAAGTGCTTTTCAAGGAAGGGTCTGAGATCCCACTTGGATCCAAAACAAGGGAAGAAAAAAGAAATGTCAATATATGCTCCACAGCCCTAAAAGTTCATTGTTACAATTTATTAGCTGATCACCACTGGCAGGGGCTATGGGTCAGCTCTGCTGAAGACATTCTCTGGTGCTGTAAGACAGTCCCAGCTCTCAGAGCATTCATAATGTAGAAGGAAAGTTTAAAAGCTGCCACCCTTGATGAACAAAAGCGAAGAGATGATGACTAATACTTTAGAGGGAAACTCCTGTGCGTCTGGGAAATGTATCCAATTTACCTCATTTAGTTTAAAGAGAGTCTTCTATACAATTTCAGGATATACTTGGTACCATACTCAAATATGTCTAAAGAGGAACTCTTAAAGAAGCTTTAAAGATTCACTCTCACTTTTAAAGCATATGGCACTGTGAGCCCCATGGCCATTTTCAGATCTGTATGATGAGCGTCAGTGAGTGAGAATCAGTGAGTCCCATCAGTCATTTGACAAGAATCACCCTTTGCCTCTACAGTCCATGGGAAGATATTTTCGGTTCTGTTTTACTATAAATAGTAGGAGACACAAAGAAGATGCATTTATTTCATAACGTGACCAAATTATTTGGAAACATCCTTTTACCCTTGAGGCAATGGTAAGTCACAGTTGATAATAAGCTGATTACATCATTTGCAAAACCCAGGACAAAATGAAAATACTGGACACCTAATTCAAAGAAAGAGCAGAAGGTAAAACCAGTACAGTGACCTTCTGAGCACTGAGACCTGTGTGGCCGCCCAGGGCACACATCCAGGCGATTGGTCCTGGCTTTCTCCTCTTCTGAATTTGTGCATTTTAAGTCATCAAACTTTTTAACGAAATTTTCAAGATTAAGATCTTTTCTTGATATATTTATCAACATTTCCCAATATTTAACATTTACTTTGCTCCACAAAAGGTCTTATTTCTTTTCCAAAAATTATGCTTTAAAATAAAATAGACACAGCTGAGGCTATACCCATTTTTATTATTTAAAGGAAAAATTAGATGGGTGCATTTCCAACATATTCTGGAAATTTCAGTAAATGGCCTTCATCGTTTTTAAGCTGAAAACGTGAATTCATGGTAGACTTCACTAGGTACTCTTATTCACGCAGCCTGTTCTGGAATTCATTTTACAAAGGCTATATCATCAAATAACAGGATTAGGAAGAATTTAGATTGCCTATCCCTGCTGACTAAAATAGCAGATACCTATTTAGTCCCACTTCTGGGGAATATTTCCTTGTCAAGACTTAGCCAAAGCAATCTGTTTGGAATGAGACATTTTAGTGCTTCCCAAAAAGCAAACCTACTGGATATTGCAAGGGTAAACGGTGTGTTCCGACTTTGTGCCAACTGTTTCAATCCCTTTGCTTGCAGAGACATAGACCTCTGGAAAAAATTCCCATCAAGTAAGAAGTGACACCCATCACTGATGCCATCGAATATTCTTAGAAGCAAAACAAGCCCAGCCCACACTCAAAAGAGTTTGAAAAACTATGCTTTACCTTTCGGGTTAGATATAATAAAGGATCCATGAACTTATATTTAAAACTATCACTTCAACCTATAGATTGTATTTAAAGCCAAGAGAACTGGGTGAGAGTGAAGAAAAGAAGAGGAACCCAAGGACTGAGCCCTAGGGTACTTCAACATGAAAAGTTTCTTTTTTTGTTGTGTAGATAGGTGGCTGTGAAAGGTAAGTTAAGTAACTTCCCAAGGTCACCAACCTGGTAGGTGGTCAAGCGAGCCCAGGACCCAGATAGTCAGATTTCAAAGTCTACACTCCTTATTACCTTACTGCTCTGAAGGAACTCACACAGGCCCCAGGACAAATAATCAACAGATCGCTTGAGGGTATAAGCTAACATTTGGCATTTGGTCTGATGTGCAACATGTCTGAAAGTAATTTCTTCCTTAGTTCTCAGCCTCTGTATTTCTGCCAACAGATAACGGTATTAATCATGTAACCATTTAATGCTATATTCAACAAAGTTTGGTTGATTATATGCCAGGCACCATTCTAGGCACTTGGGATAAAATAGGTATTGTGTCCTTATCTTCTAGCAAGGGAAGACAGAAAATAGATGAGAAATAATGACCTACTAAGTTGGAAAGTGGTACATGTTATGGGGCAGCATGACTGGGTAAGAGGAATTAGCAGTACATATCAAGAGAGGGTCGTTGGAAGATTAAATAGAGTGGAAGTAATTGCACGGGGGAGCTTTGGGCAAACCTAGGAAGAAAATGGAAGAGCGAGCCAAGTAGATATGAGCCAAGTGGGTATCTGGAGGCAGGAGGACATTCCTGGCAGGAAAAAAAATATGGAGAGTAGAGGCTGGTGTGTGCCTGGCATGATGAGGGCACAGCACAGCAAGACAGACAGGCCAGAGGGAAGAAGGTGAGGACAGAGGAAAGAAGGTGACAGAGGAAAGAGAGGCATCTGCAGGTGAAGGTGCCACACTGAGCAGGGTCTGGCGAGCTCTTCTGAAGATGCTGACTTTTCCTCTTTGCAGAGTGAAATGGGACTCTATAAAAGAAGGGTAGCACAGCAGTAGTAAAATCACATTTATGTTTTACAAGGAGCACACTGCTTGCCTTGCTGAAAATGGCACAGTGTCAGGAGGATGCCAGGTGCAGAGAGGAGGTCTGTTAGAAGACTCCTGCAGTAAACCATGCAAGAGAGGAGGATGACTCAGACCTGAGAAAGGACAGTCACCATGGTAAGAGGGAACAGCATTCTGAATAAATTTTGAAGATAAAGTCAGAATCACAAATTGGAGGTGGGGTGTTATGGAAAAACTGAAATCAAGAAGGACTAAAACTTCTTGGTCCTGGTAACCAGAAGGAAGGAGTAACTTCCACTGAGATGGGAAGGCTGGGGTAGACTTGGTTCTGGATATGTGAGACCAGCGGTTGAGTTTCAGACATTGAGTTTGACAGCTCTTAGACATCTGAAAGAAAAGGTGGGGAGGCACTTGGACTTGGGAGTTGACAGTATTAGTCATCTATTGTTAGGGAATAAATTACTTAAAGTTTTAGCAGCTGGCAGCAATCATCTATTACCCTCACAGTGTCTATGGATCTAAATCTGGGAGATACTTAGCTGGCTGCCGCTAACCTAGAGGCTGAAATCAAGGTGTTGGGTGGGACTGTGTCCTCATTTGAAGGCTTATTGGAGAGAGATGAGCTTCCAGGTTCATTGATATCGCTATTAGTTGAGATCAGGCCCTCAACACATGGGCCTCTGACTTACCGCAGGGTCAGGATTCAAGAAAGAGTGAGGACATACCCAAAATGGAAGCTGCGGTCTTTTATAACCTCATCTTGGAAATGACTTTCAGTTACTTCTGCAGTATTTTTTCAGCAGAGTGAGTCAGCAAGCCCAGTTCACACTCGAAGTGAAATTAGCCTGCACTTCTTCAGGGAAGATGTACCAAAGGATTTGTGGACATAATTCTAAACCCGTTACATAGACATACGGATTATATCTAAAGCCACAAGACTGAGTAGAGTGTCCCAAAGAGTGTAGAAAAATAAATTGGGACCAAATACTGAGACCTAGAGTGCTTCAACTTTAAAAATATGGGAATAAGGTGAAGAAACCTCAAATGAGTTCAAGAATGAGAAGCTAAGGAGCAAGAAAACCAAGAGACTGATATTTTGAATCAAGTGGAGAAAAGTGCATAAAAGAGAGAATGGTCAGTTCTCCAATGTTGCCACTAGGTAGGGTAACTAGCTATCCTGACTTGTCACTCCTAGGTCTGTCCTGGTCTTATTACTAATAGTGATCCATCACTCAAATCAACCAAGTTCGATGATGAAATATTTATGTTTATTCACCCTACACGTAAGTCAAGTAATAGGAGCACGGAAGTTTGGGGATTGAATTAGGCAATGGAGAGATCATTGGTAACTGGAGCTCTTCTGGTTAATGATTTACTATGAGACATATATATGTATGTGTGTACATATGTGCATATAAATATGCATAAACCATATACATCAGCATCCTTTTCATTCAAAATATTTTTCTATTAGAAGTTAAAATAGAAAAATAAAATTTATCATTAGCATAAATATAACATGAAATAACATCAAATTGATGTAAGGTTTTATAAGTGATAATGCAATTCATGAAATTCAATCTTTCTTAATCCTATTTAATATAATCATAGATTGCAGTGAAGTTGGAGTGCAGCTTTAATCCAAAGTCACTCTATGAATTATCAGTCTTGTAAAACTACAGCTTTTATAATGCTACAGAATAGTCTTCTTGTTGAAAACTTAATTGGCAAAAAGAGCATCTTTAATGTGACCCAAGTCGATAAAATAGGAACAGATATCCTAGGAGACATGTACAAGTATACACACACACACACACACACACACACACACACACACACACACCCCTACACACATATATATATATAGTCATTCATTAAATGTTTTCCATTTGATATAGTGTATTAAAACTCTAGTTATGGATTATTCCACAATTTCATGGATGCTTCTGCTCTTACCTTCCCTTCTGGCTTCTTAGGAAGGGATGACGTTCCTTATCACCCATCTCCACTCTGCCCATGCCAAATTCTAATCTCAACATTTGTCATTTCCTTGGCCCTTACTGTGGTCAGGGTGCCATGTTTACCCCTTTGTGTGTCTGTGTGCCGACTTAAAACAGTTCAATAAAGTTACACATCCCTTACTGCCCCTTGCATGCTTGTGTAAGTCAGAGAGCCACAATACAACCTCACAGGACAGGGTCATCTGTCAGTTAAACATTACTCACTCGAGTTACTGTTCTTTGTGGAAAAATAAACTCGATTCATTTTTGGCACTTTCAGGAAATAGAAAGTTGATATTAAGTATCATTGTACCCATTTGATCTTAAATAATTTTCTTGGAGTCAGAAGAAAAAATATTTCTTTATTGTAAAAGGGATTCCCATCCACAGGATTAGGAGATTATTTTGATGTCTCAGGGTAACACAGGTGAGGATAAGATGACAGAAATGAAAATTATAAAATCTTACTGTTTCTGTTAAGAATAGTGTTCTCATTTTAACTAGCTAAAACTGAGAGGATTGTAACCCTAGAGGACCCTACCTCTAGTAGGTAGGGACCTCTGTTTTCTATTTATCCTCTATTGGGGGCTCTGAGGAGGGGGCTCTGGCCACTACAGATACATACAGGTGTCTTTCACAAGACAGTCCCACACTGGAAAAAATGAGCCCACTGCGAGGAGGCAGACAAAGATTTTGACACAGAAGTTTGGAAACAGCCCAAAAGCCCAATGCTCACTGAGCAGTTATGGTGCAATAATTCTTAAGTCTTTACTTATAGTACTCAATTTTGTCTTTACAGTCATGCCATACATCAGTTACTAGATTAGTCAGCTAATGTCACAAAAATAGCATAGAACAGATCACCTCATAAAAGAAACTTAGAAAAAAATCAAGTATTTACTTGTTGCTTCCCTGACTCCAGGTCCTACAGCACTCAGCTGATCTAGCTGGGTGTGGGCTGGGGTGCCCACCACAGGTGAAGATCAGGCTTTTCCCAGTGACTCTTATCCTTCTGGGACCTGCAGGACACTCAGTGCGTGTGCCTTCAGTAGTGATGCAGAAGTGCAAGAGGGCACACCCAACCACACTCATGCTTTAGGCCTTTGCTTGCCTCATGTACATAACCTTCTATTGTCCAAACAAGGCCAGTGGCCAAGGTGAAAATTCTGGGAAATATACTCTGCCCACCAGGAGGCCACATCAGGGATGTGGGATGTGCATCACTACAACAGGGGAGTGAAGACTGAACCGAGTCCCTGGATGTGTGACACACACTGTCGCTCAAAGGCAGCTAACTGAAATGATACTGCACCGGGGCACGCCACATTTAAGTATTTTAACATTTTTTTTTCTATTAAAGCAAAGTTGGTGCCAATTTGGAGTATTTCTTAAAATTTCAGTGAAATACAGTCACATTCTTCTACCAATTCATTTCTTATTTCTGTCCGGATCAAATCATAGTAGACTGCAGGATTTTGAAACTGTGATTCAAAGAAAAAACCATGAGAGGAGAAATGACAATCTTGTTTAAACACTAAAATAGATCAAGTTGTAATTGCTTAATATGTAAGTGATGCAACACTAGTACTTTCATAGAAACAAAACTTTCTCATGACCGATGTCACTGCACAATTGATATATACCTGTCTGGTTCATTGTGATGCTTCCTTCCATCTTAATGTCTATTCAGCTACAGATAATTATTTATACAAATTTTATCTTTGTTTTCAAAATATTTCAATCAAACTATGGTGAAACTTCCAATCATATCATTAAAATAAACTTACTATTGGAGTGGTGCTCCTGGTGGAGCAGTAGTTAGGTGAATCGTCTCCAAAGGAGCAAATCACATACCCCAGATTCAAGTCCCAGGCCCAGGGGTAGGCAGCCACTGTGCACAGCTAACTAACTAAATAAATAAAATAAGGATGCTTCTTCCTCTTTTCTCTCCCTGCCTGCCTGCCTACTTGCTTCATTCCTGCCTGCACCTTTCCTTTAAAAAAAATAATAATGATGAACTTACTATTTAAAAATCTCTTGTTTTACCACTAGATATAAAAATTTTAAACTAGTCCATATTATATGCTCTACCTCTTAAAAGGCAGTTATTAGAAAATAAAATTCACATTACATAAATCAACATTTAATTCAAAAGTATAGAAAGTCAAAATTAAAAAATACATCTAGGTGAGTAGAAAAAGTTTTTAAAAATTTAAGGAAATAAATACTAGTTTGAGAATATAAAAATTATAAATACCTAGCCTGCAATAGCAAGCAAAAGCATTAAAATATAGTAATAAGGTGTAATACAGGGATAGATTTAAGGAAATATCAAAATAAATCTAAGAATAATGTTCATGACCTTTGCAGAGACATTTTTAGTTGACTATCAAAGAGCAACGCAGAGATATACCATGTTCATGGATAGGAAGACTCAATTCTGAAGCTATTATTTCTCTCCAAAATTACTGTATAATTTTGTGCCGATAAAATTCCCCAGGGGATTTTTTTTTTTTTTTGTAGTAAAACTGATTCTTAAATTAATAGATGTACAAAAATAGCCGAGACCAGTCTTTGAGGAAGTAAAACAAAGGAGGAAGACAGGCTCGCCCATCCACCAACACAAAATATAGTCACAGAAATAGAAGAGATGTTTCTGGATAATGGCATTTTATGGAAGTTCTTGTTTGTATTTTTTCTTGTATTTTAAAATTCACGCTCCCCCCAAAAAGAAAACTCAAGAGACTAAGTGTATGTAGTGAGAATGAGGTGGAGGTGAAGAGGAACTGGGAGACACTTCAGTGACTTTCACGTTCATGTAGGAGTAGTGGTATGGCACAGTGCTGACAGGTGGCCCACATGATATGATTCACAAGCTGACCATGTCTAGTCCCTAAGGTGGCATTTCTGCAGATTATCTGGGAGTGTTTTGCAACAACACAGACTAGATTGACAGCTGTAGATATATGTCTATAGGCATAAGTTTGCTCCATTAGATTTTATCATTTTCACATAAATAAAATGATGCTAAATCTATGTGACAATAACTCTAAATGAAAGCCACTTTACAAAAAGCCTATCCTTTTTAAATTTTGTTTTTTAATGTTAATTGGAATACCAAATCCTTTGTGAAAAGTCTACAGCTAGTACAGTGGAAATATTCTATCTCAGTGTGCTCTGGTGGAGCAGCGGTTAAGTCATCACCTCCAAAGGAGCTGCAAGCCGCATAACCATGGGTTTGTGTCCCATGTTTGGGGGAGAAACAACCATTGTGAACAAGTAAATAAATAAAATGCTTCTTCCTCCTTTCTCTTCCTGCCTGCCTGCCTACTTGCCTGCATTCCTGCCTGCACCTTTCCTTTAAAAAACAAAACAAAACAAAACTATCTCATTTCCTGGCATTGCAGCAGCATCTGTGTGCCAGCCCCTGCGGGATCACTGTCTTCTCCAACCTGGCTCCATTAACAAAACAAAGGGCTTTATCCTCTTTTCTTGGGGGAGAAGAGCCGACCAAGAGTTGCTGGATCACCCTGAGTTGAAGCTAATTGGGTTAGCAGAGGGTAGCCCAGGGTTTTTAAATGAGTGTGAACTTTGCGGACAGACAGACAGACAGCTGTGTCGATTCCTCTTCTGTCATCTCCGAGTCTGTCAGCCTGGGCACATATTTCCTCACCTGAAAAATGAGCATAACTGAGCTCCCTTGCAGGTTGCTAGTAAAGATGTATATTCAAGTGCCAAGTCCTTGGCGTCCACAGATGCTGTTTTGCTCATCGATGGATTTAAAGCTGAGTGAGTTTTTAGGGTAGTTTAAGTACTTTGGGGGATCAAGTGCTTCTAAAAGCTAGAATAAGTTGTGTTTTGCTTGTTTAGTCATGGACCCCTCTGTGGTAGGCCTGTTCATAGTAACCCTAACACATCAGGGGGTGGAAGGCCGACTGCAGGGAGGATACATGACAGGTCATCCTGGCCAGTGCTGAGGGCTGCCTCCTCTGTCTCTGGCTGGCGGCCGTGCCATGCTCTGGGCACCACACTTAGGAGTATGGACAGGAATGAGGTGCATGTTCGAAAAAGAAAGAATGAGAAACTAGACCCCGTGACTAGTTCTTCTTCCCTTCAATGGAGATTTCTAGAGACAAGAGAAGAAGGGACTTCTCCTCGCTCAGAAGCTCTGGGTGTGTGCCTTCCGGCCTTTTCTGCCAGGGGAACCCCCGTGACCATCTTCTGCCAGGCCACTTCCCACTCACAGATGTGGGCAGCTGTGAGCCCAGCAAAACAGAGGGGCCTCCTGCTGGTGGCCAAGGTGGGGTGGCCCAGAGTTTTTACCGGGAGTCTGCTGGATTATTTAAAGTTTCTACAGCTCTGTGTCTCTTTCACTGTCAAAGCCTGGCCCGAATGGGCCCTGGCCCACCGTGTCCAGTTCTGGGGTATGGAGACCTTGGTCCTGTCTTTCATGAACCCCCCAAACACCGGCTGCCCCACTCTATCTCCAGAGAGACACTAACTGGAAATCTGTGTGTGCCGAAGAATCAAGAGCTAACATGTTATTCTGTGCTGACTGTGTACCAGGCACTGAGCTAGCTTTTTTTTGTTACTATCTGTATAATCACTCCTCATAGCAAGCCACCATTGGTATTTTCATCCTCAGCTTGAAGATGGGAAACCGGTGCTTCAGTTATGCTCTGGCCTAGGGTCACAGCACGAGTGAGCAGTGAAGTCAGAATTTGAACTGGGTTTGCCCAGCTAGTGCTCAGACCCCTCCATGGCGACCTCCATGGTCTGGGCCCAGATGTGTCCCTAGCTTATTTAGGTGAGGCTTTCTAGATTTGGCTAGTGAAACAATGAAAAACCAAATTTAGGAAAAATTATAAAATTGACCACTAGCCTCAGGGAAGGGAACCCGCTTTACCCAGGGACTGGAAGTCATATACCTTTGCGCTCTCCTTCCTGTGCATTTCGTAGTCCACGTGTGCTTTAACAGTGCCATTTTAATTCTTGATTATTCAAATGTCCTAGAAGACATTTTACCTTTGCATTGTCCCTGGCTAATTTACACATGGCAAGTCTCTATTTATTTTTGCTAAGTACCCATTGTTTTTCTGGCAAACTCCAAATCCCAGAACACTGTGCTCTGCAAGGCCGAGGGGCCAGAGCAAGGCTGGGACTGAGAAACACGACTAGCAAAGAGATGCCTGCTTCCAGCTGGCCCGCCTGGACTGCAGGACGCAGCAGGGCAGCAGAAATAAGCAAGTGAAATGGAAGAACTTAAAAGCCATTGTCCCTTAGGGAGTGGCGTCTCACCGAGGGGATATGTGCACATCGAGAGCATCCCCTTTAGTGAGAGAGGAGACAGTGTGGGCACCTGCAGGAGCCAGTGTCCTGCTCACCCTCTTTTCCCCAGTTCCGTTCGGAGACTGCGACTGTAATTAACCTATCCCCTGCGCTCCTTCCGGGCCCCCGACCTCACCTTCAGGAGGACAACTGCACTGTCTCCCTGCCTGTCTACCCCCATTTCACCTTCCCCGCCATCCCTCTAAGAGTCTGACCCCACCAAGCCCCCCTCACCTCTCTCCCATCATTTCCAATCCTCAGCATCAAAGTCAGCTCCACTAAAGTGCCCATAACACCACCCACCTGCCTGAAGCCCAGTGACTTTGTGTGGCATCGCAAACACTCCAGCCTGGTAGAAACATGCGTCCCCTGCCTCCTCCCCAGTTGTGCACAGGAATCTTCATTTCTAAAACACCCCGGGCCTCCCATTTCTGGGCTTTCACCCTTATTTCTCCTTTCCCCATCCACCTGCTTTCCCCGCCGGAATTCCTTGTCTCCTTACACACGCACCAGGCCAGAGGCGCCTCCCAGATGGGAAATTTGGAGCCTGCAAAGCCGGAGAGATGGGGAATGCCGACCATCAGGAGTGCTCAGGCCGATGAAACAGCTATGTCAGCCTGGACACTTCATAGTGGCCCGGACAGCGGCCCCAAGTACAGGGCAGAGGCTGGGGACTCAGCCAGGTTGGCGTTCAGTCCTGTTAGCGGTATGGGGGCGCTGGGCTCCTGCTCTGCAGAGTGTGAGCCGTCACAGGACCGCTTCACAGCCGTGGTGGGAGGCAGGAGAAGAAATGTGTGGGGCGTGTCTGTCACCGCGCCAGGCACCGTGAACGTGCCCAGCAAATGCCAACTTTAAACAAAAGCCTGAATCCGTGGACTTTCATTTTATCTTTCCTAAATCTCTCACAAATCAAAATCCACCTCAAGGAGTCCTGTGCCTTTTCAATGAGGAGCCAAATCTCAACGTCCTGGGCAAGGTGGGCCCAGGTGGAGAAGCCCGCCTGGGGTCGGGAGGGCTGGCAGGAGGCCGCCACAATGGGGTGGGCGCGAATCTGAAGGCCTGGAAAGCCCGGGGTCTACCACAGAAACCATGACAGGTCCCCACACTGACACCCTGCCTCCTCCGCCCTCCTCAGTCCTTCGAGTGAAAGGACAAAGGCCACCGCACTGGCGCTGAGAAGCCCACTCTGTGGTTTGACTTTTCCTGTCCTCCCACTTGTGAAGAGTGGGCCGGGCTGCTATTACTCAGGGACCGCGGCCCTCCCAGCCCAGAGGCAGTGGAAATCACAGGTCGGGAAGCTGAATCCTTCCCAAAGGCCACTCCCTCTGCTTCTGCAGCCGGGGATTTCTTCCAGTGCTCTTGAGAAAAACAGAAACAAAAGAAGGGGCACCTAACAATCACATCTTAGAAGAGCTATGGTCGCTGTCCTGCTCTGAAGAGTTTCGAAAAGTATTCTGGTAAGTTTAGGTGCCGGGAAAGTTTCTTTTAGCTGGGCCTTAAATCTGCATCTCTCCTGGGCCTGCTTTCAGCATGGGGGTGCCTATCTATTTGCTTCCTCAGCACACCTCCAAATCAGCTGCTCTGCAGCTCTCCGCCTCCAGCACAGCATTAGTAGAGGGAGGTCTGACATCATTTGGTGGGCGTCTCATTTGATATCAGCCAAAGGTATAAAGTACTTGGTTCCCAAAGCAAACCTGACATTGCAAATAAATAAATGAATCCTTCTGCAGGAGGTGGACACAGGATGGAGGGAATGGAGTACTGTCATCAATAGGCTTTTGTGGCTCTTAAACCCTGTGCCTGACACTATGCTGCATCCCCAGCATCCACTGAGGGTCTTTCAGTCTAATCGGAGAAACATGGAGTGTGAATCCCTTTGTGGTCTTGGGAAAAGCAGTCCAAGTCCCGACAGGGGCTGCCGTCAGAGAGCCTTGGACATTAAGACTAGAAAAAGCAGCTACTTCTTCCCCATGTTGGAGACTGATGACACAGTTCTCTCTGAGGGTCTGAGAAGTCTTGTTTAGCTCTCTGCATCTGTCAGAAGCAGTTAGATGAGGCTGTAAGAAACAACTCAAGAATCAGTGACAGGAGCACACAGGTATTTCTTGCATCCGCTCCATGGCCACTGTGCTCAGCTCTCAGTCTGTTGCAGTTCCTTCATCCCAGGATGTGGGATTATGGAACAGACTCTGGAACACTGCCAGTCATCATGTCAAGAAGAAGAGATGTGGAGAAACATGTGGAGTGTGGACTTAAAGCTGAGGTGATGATGACCTGTGATTTATGACTGCTTAAGAGCAGAGGGCATGTTTCACCTTGATGTGTGTGACCCAAGGAAAGATCTGGTCTGGGAAGCTAGACCCAAGACCCCTCACATGGGAAGTTCTGCTCTCAAGACCACAGCAAAGGCAGAAGTGCCTCAGGAAGGGGTGCAAGAGGCGAGGAAGAGCCATCAGTTCAGAGGAAAAACAAATCCCTATATTCAAAGTAGGGAGAAGAAAGTAAGTGAAATGAGTTCAGGTCAAATCAGAGACATGAAAGATTGACAAAGTCAGAATAGATGGGGCTGCTCCAAAGACTCTTTCCAGAAAACTCCCCCAGAGATTCAGGCATCCTTAGACATAGGCAGATAAGAGTATCTACATACATGTCTGCACCCCATCTATGTATAGTTCTGGGACACTCTGAACTAAACAAAGAGAATGGGGTTCAGCTTTATGCTTAGAGCAAGCAATAAATTCTCCCATCAGCTGAGTAGACAAACCTATACCAACAGGGAGGGGAAGTGCCCAGTAAAAATGGGCACTAAACTATCCAGTGGAATATTTTATAGTTTATAGCACAGAATAGAAAATCACTATATACCAGCTCCACATAAATCTTGATTGAGTTGTGGCTCTCACTGTTACCAGGATAGCATTTTTCCAGGGTAATGACAGGTAGCCTGACCTGCCACCCCCAGCCCAGGTAACAGCATTTTTGTACAAAGCCCGATTTATGGAGATTTCTAGGAGTAAAACACTGTGGCCACTTTCTCAGGGAGGGTCACTAGAGAGACTCCAGTGGTCCCATGAAGTAACTACCCTCCCCTGCCATTGCATCTGGCTTCCCCAACTCCCACCCTAAAGGCCAGGCTCTTGGGCCATCACCCCTTGCTGGCCCCAGAATTGCAATCATTATCACTGGTGTAAAGGCTTCAGAAAGCCCAGCCATCATCCTGAGCCATTATCCTAGGACTATACACTACAACTTGAAATCCTAACACAAAACCATTGTGTCATACAGGGGAAGAAAGACATTTAGCCTCATCCATATAAACACAGAATACCAAACAAAATGAAGAGACAGAAAATTTTACCCCAAGCAATCAAAATAAAACCCCAGGAAAAACTTTCATGCAACAGAATGAAGTGAACTCTCTGAAGAATTTCACAGCAACAGCCTTAACGATGCTCACTGAAATTAGGAGAATGATGGATGAACAAAACGAGAGCTACAGCAAAGATGAAAGTTCATAAGAGAATTCATAGAGGCAGAGAACATAATAGCTGAGCTAAAATACACAACAGAGAGAACCAATGGTAAACTTGAGAAAGCATCTGCTTAAATCAGTGAGCTAGAAGACAGGGCAGAGGGAAGCACCAAAGTAGATCAGCAAAAAGAAAAAAGTATTAAGAAATGAAGATAGCATAAGAAAATTATGAGATGACATCAAAAGGAATAATATTTATATCATAGGGATTCCAGGAGTACAACAGAGAGAAAAAGGAAAAAAACCTTAAGGGAAGAAATGGTAATTGAAAATTTTTGATAATTTTTCTAACTTGGTGGGGAGGACAGACACCAAATCCAGGAAGTTCAAATAGTTCCAAAAAAGTTAAAACAAACATAGATACACCAAGAAACATTATAATTAAAGTGACAAAATTCAAGATAAAGAGAGAATTTTGAAAACATTCAAAGGAAAAAGAGTCACATGCAATGGAACCCTGATAAGTCTGTCAGCATTTTTCTCAGTAGAAACTTTACAGGCCAGTAGGGAATGGCATGATATATTCAAGATGAAAGAAAAAGGCTCCAACCAAGAATACTCTCCCTGCCAAGTTATCACTTAGAACTGAATAAAGAACAAACAGCCTTCCAGAAAAACAAAACTTAAATGATTTTATCATCATTAAACCAGTCTTGTAAGACACAGAACAGGATTCTTATAAAATGAAAAGAAACCTTACTGATAAGCAGTGAGACACCAAAAATATAAAATGTGGTAGAGAGGAGAGGAAAGGTAAGGAGTGTTAGAACGAGCTGGAGATTAATTTGCTTTCAGTTTCAAGTAGGTGATAATCAATGAGAGAGAACTAAAATCTCACACGTGTGAGAATGGATTAACCAAAAAAAAAAACAGAAACAAGTTGTTGATGAGGATGTGAAGAAAAGACAATCTTTATACACTGTTGAGTGGAGTACAATGGTACAACCTTATGGAGAGCAGTACGGAGAGCACTCAAAATATTAAAAACACATTTTATAAAATCTGTTGTCCCATTTCTAGGTACTTACCTGAAATGTATAAAAACAATAATTTTAAGAGATATATGAACCCCTATGTTTATTGCATCATTTACAATAGTCAAGAGGTGTAAACAGCCTAAAGTGCCCATCAGTAATGTGTGGACAAAGATGCTAAACACATACACATACACACACAGTGGGATACTACTCAGCACCTACCACTGTGACCAGTCTTGCTTTTGCTTTTTAATAAGGTAGTAAATATCTCCGTGATCAATGAAGAGTTCAAATCGCCATAGATTAAAATCAAAATCTACAGTATGTATACATTATACATAGTAGACATTCTATATATGAGAGAACATATATTCACACTTATATGTGAATTCTGAGTGATATTTTTATCTCTGATAAGCTGAGATGAAGACAGATTTTGTTTACCCCCTAATATGTGCTCAACACCTAGCAGAGTTGCTACTTCCAAGTAGATAGATATTCATCAAATAGTGATTGAGCAGAGAGGAAAGTGGGCTGGTGACAGCCAAACTTCATAGAGCTTTGGCCCCATCCTGGTCAGTGGCTTGTTACTGCCACCCAGACTTTGCTTGACAAATGGCAGAACAGGTGCCAAAGTTGTGTGTCTGGAGACAGTGTTAGAACCAGGACCCAGAGACTGTTCCCTGTCATGTTACTGTGTGTACAACAAGGGCAAAGAAAAGCTGTGAATCTCCCTTTTCCTTCCCTCCAATGACTTTGAACCTTTGAAGGGGTCACAGTGTTCTCACAGATGAGTTCTATTAACTAATGCTAATTTTTTAATACTGAATTTTTTGTTTTGCCAGATCTGAAATTCAGAGATGATTTTTTTGTTGTTGTTAGTGATGGCCTGAATTTAGGTTTCTGTGATGACTATTGTTTTCCCCAGACTATGTGAAAGGTATTATTCATGGTCTGAGGATCTGTTATTGCTTCTTAGAAATCTATTGTCAGTTTAAAGATGATCCTTTGTAGCTCAGGCGCTACAGTAGAATTGCTTTCATAAACGGTTTCCACCACCCTCCCCCTTTAAATGGAAGTGGGAAAAGGCCAGAAAAGAGCACACAGTGGCATGTAGCTAGCCCATGCCCCACCACAGAAATCAAAGGTGCCTTCCGCAGAAACACAAGCCCTTTCTGGAGAATATAGTAGAAGATACCGGAATAAGTCTATCAAATTTTTTCCTTTACCGTATTTGGTTTTGTTTATAATTATTCTCTCTTCCTTCAACATTCCTTGAAGAATTTCTCCACCTGATTGCTAACTCCCGTGACTGCAAATCGGAAATCTCTGGAAGTATAGATTCCATTTCTTCTTTCCTAAGAGAACCGACTTGATTCAGGGATCCACTCATCCCTCTAAGCCCACCTCTCTAGAAGCTGTACAGCCCTCAGCTTGACTGGAGGGGCTTGATGGATCTAAGGGTGAGCTCCTCCCTCTTGTGTTTGATTGGTCCAGGAGCACTTACACGTGACTCTGTTCTGGTAATGAGATGCCGAGAGTTGTACCAGAGGCTTCTGGGAAATACCAAACTACTCCTGAAGGATACTCTCACAGTTGCACTGTATCCCACAGAAAACAACCCTTTCTAAAAATAAATGGTAATATTTAACTGTCAAGAAGTGGAGACAATGATACAATCCGAAGAGTCTGAGAATATTTAAAACAGGTAAAAAATAAAGACATATATACCATAAGGGAAGAGTATGAGCAGGAAGAGGTAGACAAACTGCTTCCCAAAAAAGGCCGAATAGAAATTAAACCAGTATGGAGATATTAACAAGTGGATTTAACAGTAAGTTATATGCTGCTGAAGAGAAGACTAGTGAACTAGAATATAAAACTTCAGAAATCACCTGTGTGGTCCAATGTCTAAAACGGGACTTTTAAAAGACTTTTGGGTAGAATGAGAAAGGCCAGCCTGTGTCTACTCAGAGTCCTAACACAAGAAGATGAAAGAGTAAGATGGATTGAGCCATTAAAAGACAATGGCTGATTTTTTTCCAAAAGGGGAAAAAACATGAGTTCAGATCGTCTGATTAGACTAAATGCAGGGCAGTCCCAGTAAACACACCTCTGTACTTGTAGGACAGGTGCAGAAAAATCTGAAAGGTGTCGAGAAGGAAAGCATATGAGCTACAAAGGGATAATCTTTAAACTGACAGTGGATTTCTAAGAAGCAATAACAGACCCAGAGACCATGAATAAATAACACCTTTCACATACCCTGGGGAAAACAGTGGTCATCACAGAAACCTAAATTTGGGCTAGTATTCAAAGTTAAAATTTTAATAAAGACAATTTTAGACATTCAGAGCTGAGTGCCCACAGTCTTGCTGAAAAACACTCAAAAGTGTGCTTCAGTAAGAAGGAAATCGAGTCCAAAAACACATGGCAAGCAAGGAAACCAGCTGGTTGATCCGATGATGACTCTGTTCCTCCACAAGCCACCTCACGTTCCCTCCACCCTCTACCAAGTGCTCACTCTGATGCCACTTGGCCCTCACCCCTTCATTCTAAAGGGGTCTGACTTCACTGCCCTCCCTTTCATCGCTTTGGACTGGACACGGGAGTACTGAGCGACAGTGCCTGGGTTCCGGACAAAGCCTTCCTAATCGCCATCATGAAGAAGAACAGCCAGGATGGATGAGGTCCCCCAAATCTAGGGGGGGCTGTCTAGGAAAAGTAGTCCTCGCCCTGCAAACCACACAGTACTCCTGACGTCAGAGGTTTTCCCGCTCACCGGCAACACCTGCAGTGCCAGCTGGGCTGGTGTGAGGCGGGGCTGACACTCAGAGCCACCACAGGCCCCAGGGATGGAGAGGCCCACCTCACACAACTGTCTCCCTTCAGATGCCAGTCACACGGGTGTGCTGTCACCTCTATTGTGAATCAGGGGCCCCACAGCCCCCACCCTCAGATTCTAGCTCGCGGAACTTAGGGAACACTCACATGCGTTTACCAGTTTATTATACAGTAAAGGATATGACAGAGGTGACAACCAACAGCCAAATGAAGAGGTGCATGGGGTTGAGGTCCAGCAGGGTCCCCAGCACAGGGCGTCATCTCTGGAGGCGGGATGTCACAGTGTGCTTCCAGTGCACAGGCCTGATCGCCAGCCCCCTCTGCTAGCTGTGACCTCGTGGGGACTGCCCATCCCTGTCCCAGAAGGCAGAAGTGTGGCTGAAAGTTGCAAGTTTCTAACCAGGGCCCAGTCTTTCCAGTGATCAGCCCCCAGCCCCTTGGTTCTCCAGGCGCCCATCAACATCACTTCTTTAGAACAAATGATGCGCCTGTCACTCAGAAAATTCCAAGGGGTATATGGACCCTGCACCAGGCATGGAGACCAGGAATATTCAAATATTCGAATGAAAGACACTTGTAGAGAGCTAATCACTTAGGAAGTTGTAAGGACTTTGGTCTGTACCCAGACTGAGGGCAGGGACCAAGACATAGATTTCCTCTTATTTCACAACACCCTCTTCTTTTTCTTCTGGTTTATGGCCTGAGGAGGCCCAGCTGGCCAGATGGCCATCTCAGCAGCCAAGCCAATGGCACCACCGTAGGGCCCCTAGGGAAGCCTTCCTCCTTCCTAAAACACAGTCTCCCGGAAAAGCTCACCCTTCGGGTGGCTGGAAGGAAGTGCTCTGGAACGCGTGGCGGGTGTAGCAGTGACTTCTGACCCACGAAAACTGGCTACAGTAGAAACAGCACGATTCGATGAAACCCAATGAACTAGTGAGATCATGTCCACTCCCCCGGGGGAGGCGACTCCCATGAACTTTTACTTCTGTTTCTCCCCAGCTGCGACACATCAGCCTCACCTAGCGAAAACGATCTAACTTTTCACTAGTCTCCCTAACCTGCAGGGGCACCAGCCTTGGCCTCTCTGAGTGTCTTATCCGCTTCCCAGAAGTCAGTTGTCATCTTCTCTTGGCAGAGGGAGGACATCCCCACGCACGTCCCATGCTCCCGGGGAAGAAAGCGTCTCCCTAGAAGAGCAGCTTATTGTGAAAACTTCCCTCCTGGAGGTCCCAGCAGCCAATCACTGAGAAGCCATGCATCACATGCTGTCAACTACACAGGATTTCGTAACCCTGCAAGTGAGGCAAGGTCTCACTCACCTCTGAGCGCTTCGCCGCACCACACGTCACGCGGGCCCTTTCCTGGGAAAGGCGGCCTTGCGCCCCGCCTGCCCGCGCGGCCAGGTTCCTCCCTGACTGCTGCCTGTTCTGACCGCCGCATGAAATGCAGCCACAGCACAACGGGGCGGCTTCGTGTCACGACTCCAGAATCCTGTTTCGCAGCTGATGTCCTCGTCTGCTGTCTTGGCAAAGATGAAAAACGACGTCAAAAAAGAAGGCAAAGATTTGACGATGGGGGATAAACAGCCCACCTCCCAAGGACGATGGCCCATTTCTTGATTTCATTTTTCCTTCTCAGGGACAAAAACATGGCATCTTGCTGGGATGACGTGCCCTTTTGTCCAGCTGTCAACTGCGTGTGTAGAAAAAGGAGAAATCGTGTGTTTGGCTTACAGCCACCTAGAGACCAACCAAAATAACACAAACACACACAAAATAAGCCAGGCTGCCGCACCCTTAAGAAAGTGCTGGATAGACTCTGTCCTGGAGGCGATCATAAAACCCAGCAGGCTGGAACCGGCAGAGCTGGGAGAGGTAGAGGCAGAGCAACTGCTGAACATCAAGGGTATATTTTTTAAATTTTCAAAATGCACACAGGGCTGTCTCTAAAGTATGAGTTCAAAAGCCCAGCATCCATACTGACCAGCCACCTGCAGTGACAGGAAGGCGGGGTTATTGCAAAAAGACTTGTGCCAAAACCCATCTCCCCTGGAAAAAAACGTGTGCCAGGAAGACATTGCTGAAGACAGTCCTTCTAGCAAAGTCTGGGTCCTGAGGTCGCCCAGATCTCACAGAAAAAAATGTGCTTTGAAGGAAAACTTAGGTATTTCTTTACTTCCAAAGACTGGTCTGCGACCTGGCGGTACGGGTGACAGCTTTCAGGAGAATGACTAGAATCACAGAAGATAGTGCATGACGCTTCTTCACGGAGGCCTGCAGTGGAGACGCCACTGGCCGTCTGCTTTAAATCTTGGCAGTCTAATCTGAAGGGCCTGGTGGCAGTGGGAGAGAGGAGAGCTCAATGCAGTCTCAATTCTGTTCACTGTCTTCAACAGAAAAAGTGCTGTTGCGAATAGACAGACAGATTTAGGACGGACAGGTCAACCTGCCCTGCAGAGTAGCTGGACTTAATCCAGCTCGAGAAAAATGACACTCGCTACATTGACCTCCCCCCACCGTCTCTTTTGCCCTCAGCCTCTCCCTCCCCACCAAGCAGAGGTCTTCCTGACACCCTGGTAGCTTCAAAGTCCACTGTGATATGTGAGCGCTGCCCTGTGCTTCTGGAATGGTGGAAATGTCTTGAAAATATGCTGAGGCTAAATAATATTTATGGGTTCCTTGTTCATCACTATTTAGTCCATTCCTCTTCTTCAGCTCAGAATCGCTTCTCCAGCTAAAGCGGTCCTCCCCTAAGTCAGGGGACAGATGACAAGCACTAACCCTCACCTCTGGCTCTCCGAGGCTTCACTCCCTGCCAAAGCCTTCGTTGTTTTCTGCCCACATTTCTCATGTTGAAGTTAGGAGCCTCATAGAAAAAAAGAACTTGACAAGAGGCATAAGTCAAGAAATGTCTTGCTTTCAGGGTGAATACTTCCTGCATGCTCAGAAACTGATTTTTCTCTGCCTTGTATAATAATTCTTTATGGGACACAGTGGTGACCGCTGATTGAAAGGGAAAATTGCAAGTTTGTCCTTGTCAAGAAAGAATGTTTCAACCTTTGGGTGTGCTCATGAGTGTTTATTCATCCTTCAAAGGGCCGATAAGTTCTGATACCTCCGTAAATTTTTCTTTTCATTTTTAAATGCCTGGCTGTGTGCTTTTCTTTTGATTTACCTTATTATGCTCTGGATTTATACCTAGAATAACACTGGGAACCTTCTAAGAATGAGGTGGAAGGCAATGTCCTTTTGTTGACTTTTGATGCTTCCCCCCAAAAAAGTCATGTAAAGACAATAGCCCTCATCATTTTTATTACTTTTATCATCAAAACACTTGGCCACTGAGTGCGTCATTGCACAAGAAGGGGTGGGGGGCAGGCCCCACTCTTGACCCCGTTAAGCATGCCATATTCCTGATGCTGTGGCACATCTCAGACACAGGTCCGTTCTCCTCTTGGAATGTGCAACCTGGTGGAGATCTCGGGTCATTTCCAGCAGGCGCCATGACAAATCAAAGCCACAGCACGGCTCCTTCCTCGAGGGCCTTATACTTGCAGATCCAGATATGTCTGTGATGCTGGTCCTTTCTTTTCAGACATTATCTGGAAATGAAATAGACAACTAATCAAATGATGGCTCTCGGTAGAAAAGAAAACCAAGATTCTAAACTTGGCTGCTCAAGGGTCTCAGGAGGTGGCTGGTTTAACTTGGAGAGCGTCTGCTGCACTTCAGAGGTGAATGGGGACTTCAACCCAAATCCTCATTTTCTGTTGTCCAGGTCTTCCAAGAGGTACAGATTCAAATGGAAGCTGCATCTCTCCAACCTCAGGGAGGTCTCCTGTGGCCAAGAAGAGGAACCAGGTGCGGACAGCACTGGTGATTACATCATCGTTCAAGGAAATGCTCTCTTCTTCCTGATGACCTCCAAGCCTGTGTCACCAAGTTTCTGTGAGTGCCGCCACGTTCACCTGCAGACTTGCAATGCTAAGATCTTCAGGGAGGCCCTGGTCCTTTCACTAATTGTTACAACACACAATGTGAAAATATCATCTCGAGAATGGAGCAAGGGAGAGTCAGATGGCATTTTTTTTTTTTTTCAAGGAAAGGTGCAGGAAGGAATGATGGCATGTAGGCAGGCAGAGAGACAGAAGGAAGAAGCATCTTTATTTTATTTTGTTACTCACATTGACTGTTCCTCGGGACCCCGGATATGAACCAGAGTCCGTAGGATGTGGACTGCATTCCTTCAGAGGAGACTGCTACTCCACCAGGGCGCGCCGAGCTCAGCATTATCATCATCAGATGGCTACCTCAGAGTCTATTTTTGCTTTTTCCTGCATTTCATCTAAAGAAGTTGCTGTAAAGAAATGAAAGTTAGAATTTGTAGACAAAGATGAGAGAGGAAGAGAGGCAGTTGATCGTGGTAATACATGACCCCAAGCAGGACTCTCAGGCTCCGAGTCTTGTTTCCCTTTAAAGACAGCAGCATTTCTTTTCCTGAAGTGCAAAGGCTGACATGGCACAGCTGAGTGGGTCCATTGCTTGGCCGTGTAGCACAGGAACCAGAGCTGCTCCCAATCCCGGTCTCTCAGGGGAAGATTTGAAGCGACCGTACATTTCTATGCTGGCCAGACCTGGACTGGAGATGCTCGTTTCTTTGCTACACGTGATCAGGTCACCTCTGCCTTCAGGTGGTCTTAGGAGACCAGCACCCCAGGGTGTCTGCACATCAGGAACCTCGAGACTGACGATCGATCGTCTTTCACAAGCAAGTCTTCACTGAAGACAGGTTCTACCTGAAGAATTCCAGCCACACGTGAGAACCTGTGTGCGGGGGCATTCTGTCACCCTTGTCCTTCCCATCTCGAGAGTCACCCTTGTCCTTCCCATCTTGACAGTCACCCTGAGTCCAGCTCTCCCAGGCTGAGAAGGTCTGAGGGGATTTGGAAAGGGCCTGGACTCTGAAGCCAGGTCAGTGTTGGATCCTCCACCAGCTTGTTCCAGCCTGTTTTCCAGGAGTAGTTTCCCCTCTATTTCCTAGTCTCAGTTTCCTCACCTATTAAGGAAAGAACTATGTGTGCTGCTCAGAATGCGTGGGAGGAAAAAATGAGTTTCTGCCATGCAGAGCTTGGAGGACTGGGAAAGGAGGCAGCAGCTTACGAGAAATTCTGATACTTAACTTAGCTGCACACAAGTGCCAGCTGCTGCTTGCTTTCTCTTGGAGGGAAAATCCAGGTCAGCGCAGATGGGTTTCATGGCCGAGATGGTCGATAAGATTAGCACTGTCCCTAAAAGATGCTGATTTTAATCTCAGGGGGACTTTGGAAGTTTTCCAGCACCTTTCCTGCGTGCTTCAGCTCATTCTGATGAAATGCTTCATGGCACAGGATGGGCAAGTCTGTGGTGGGGAGCATATGCACACCTGCCGAGCAAGAGGGCTCCCTGTGTGACCCCAAGAGGTCCAGGAAATGGCTGGTCATGTGTCACCTTTCTGTACTTCCTGCGATATTCTAGAAAAATAGTTTTCTATTTTATCACTACAGCAGGTGACTATTCCCATAAACTTTGTGGGATAAGCTCATGCAGGCAAGGTAAGAGCCAAGATTCATGCTGCGGTGCCGTGTCTGGTAGCCAAGTCCTGGAAGAAGACCAGTGATAACAGCCAATGGGCCAACGTGCTGACCGTGTGCACAGCACCGTCCCAAGCACTTGACTTGCCATAAGTCATTCACTTCCCTTCTGACACGGTGGCCCGGTCTCACGTGAGATGTCTTTCAAACTGGGCACTGCCAACGAATTTCCTGTTTCCAGTACGGCTTCCTCTGAGGCACCAAAAAGCATTTTCCTTCCTAATGTTGGAAGTCCTGCCCCATCCAACCTCAGATGACCAGGAGCCCCACTTGCCATCATGATGGGCCCCAGGGTGGCTGTGTCCTTTGTCTAGTTCCTTCAGTCTGGTTGCTGGGAGGTCATGGAATCACGACTGCTCTTTTGGGGTCTCCCAGCCCAACCCCACTTATCGTGGCAGTGCAGGTCAACCTGCATATGCAACACTTCTTTTCACGGAAAAGAAACTGAGGAGACGGTGTTGTCAGGAGAAGCAAATGAAGGATTGCCTGTAAGCCTGCTGCACAGCAGTGCTCAATCTGAAAAATGAGTGATTCATATCATAACGCGGGTTGATGACATTCCAGGCACAGGGAACAACATTTGTGCAAAGACTTGTGGGAAGCTGAGTGATCTGACAAGCATGGGGTACACTAGTCTGCTAGAACCACCTCACAAAGGAACCCACATGGGGTGGAGATGTCAAGGTTCTAGGGGCTTGAAGTCCAAGTCAGCGGGTTTGGTTCCTTTGAGAGCGCAGGGAAGATCTGTCCAGGCCCCACTCTTTGGCTTACAGATGACCATCTTCTCCAAGGTCTTCACATCACCTACCTCTGAGTAGGTCTCTGTCCAAATATCCCTTTATCATAAGGACACCAGTCATAGGATTAGGGCTTACACGAATGACTTCAACTCAATGACCCTGAAAAGATAGTATCTCCCCCAAAAGGGAACCATCTAAGGTCCTAGGGGCTAGAAAGCCAATATACAAATTTGAGGGAAGAATTTTACACACAACCAGGAGATTGAGATCAGTGGTGGCAGTGGGAGAGTTGGGGGTGGTGGGGATAGGCAGGTGGAATGAACAGTCAAGACCAAATGAGCCCAAAAAGCTAAGTGGAGTCTCCAGATCATAGTGATACAAAGACAGATATGAGTTTTCAAGTACAGCTCAGCACTTCGATCACAGTCATCCCTTTTTATGTCAATTATCATGCACACTTAACTTTTATTAATGCCCATTAAGAGAGATATGAAACTGCAACTAATATGAAGAGGTAGTTAACGTACTGATTTGATGCGACATGTGACATATTTCCATGCCCAAAATTGAGGAGCTTATGAAGATCTTAGAGCATAAACCCTCTGAATGTGCAGAGTTTATAGCAGTTATAAATGATGTTTAAGACTGCAACAGCAGCTACAATATATTTAAAATCACTGAATTTAAAATTCAAAAATACTTAGACACTCATTTAGTCCAATTCCCTCATTTTACAGAAAAGAATCCAGAGCTGTGGCTGTTAATATATTGACGAATTTTATTCAGATAGCAAATGAACCTTGAAATTTGTATTCTGAAGTTTTCAAATTCCACTTTGGTGAGCCAGCAATATCCCAGACCACTAAGACCCTTCACCAACACAAGCTGGCCCTTGGAGTCCATCATGCCACTGGGTCAGTAAATAAGAAGCTGATTCCTTCTTTATTTGAAAAAAAAACTCTCAGTACAATCCTGACTTCTTTCCCACTATTAAAATGGTCAGCGGAGCTGATCATTAATAAAACCTCTAATCAGAAAACTAAGGAAGGATCTAGAACTCAAGGTGAAAATTCTAACAGAATATTGTACATCTTGTTCAAACAGGGAGCACGTTCTAAAACGAGGTGGAGCACAACACGTGTTTGTGACTCAGGTTTACTTTCAGGAAACATTCAAGGCTTCGTTCAGTTTGATGAATGAATCTAAGAAGAACATGTAAGTGTCTAATCCTAATACAAATAATGTTCGAAAAAGATTAGTTATTGGTTTTCAAGAGAATTCTACCTCAAGTGAAACTGATATAAAACACTTTGTAGACATGCATCTTGGGTTCATTTGTATACAGTGCCAGTCTTGATAACATCAAGAATAAATACACTGAGAAATAACAATAGCCCTTAAAATTATCTTTAAATGTTTGGTATCTGTCTCACTGAAGTCATTTATGTTACCTTAGGTAGTTTATGTGACTATTTTATCCAGCGGCACTCCAAAGAAACTTGTCAAGCTTAGACTAAATTTGCATAAGGTGAGAAGCGATATGCAATATATTCCAGATCACTTCAGACATTTTAAACGTGTATCTGACGCTTATCAGAGACAAAATGCTCACAAGAGATCTTCTACTACAAGTCTGCAGAGTTGTGGTTTTGCTTTAAAACCTGAAAGTCACATTCAGTTAGTGTATGGCATTGGTTGACTATGCTTCAGGCCATGAAGAAAATGTTCCTCAACAAGTGGACTTTTAATTTGTATCAGAGGGAGACATAAAGCCAGACCTAAATGAGTCAAAATCTAAAGGGAGATTACTTCTTTGGCTCATTAATTCATGTATTCAAGATTCATATTAAGACACTCTGGAAACTTAGAACTGGAACTCTGGATTTGTTAACAGATTATATAGTGTTACCTCCTCATCTTTTAAGATTTACCACGCTGTAAAAATAAAATGTATTCGTTCAATATGAAAATTGACTTAGAAAAGGAAAAAAGGAGATTCTAAACTAATTAGCCATTCTAAAGAAATTACTAAAACTATTAATAGGAACTAGTGAGGAGAAGGAAGGAGAAAGGGGGGGAAGGAAGGAGAAAAGGAGGATGGGAGGAAGGGAGGAAGGGAAAGAGGGAGGGAGTTAGGAAGGAAAGACGCTACGGAGGAAGCTAAGTGGGGACCAGGCCGTGATACTCACTGAACATCTACACGCCGTCCGTACTGGACTGACCCTAAGTAAGGCCTGGTTTCCAGCCTCGCATCGCTGCAAGAAGGGTGAGGACAGGCCCTGGAGAGGTCAATCAGTGGGCACAGCGTGCAGGTGAGGAGGAGGGGCGCACAGAGGCCAGAGCCGTCACCCAGCACTGCCTGGGGCACCCTGAGTTGGGTGAGTTGGGCGAGGGCACCTGGCGTCCCGAAGCGACAAGAAGCCTCGGGCCGAGGCAGCACTGGGCTGCCCCGCCGTCCCCAGGGGCGCGCTCTGCTCGGCACCCGGCACTTGGCACCCGCACCGGCACCGGCACCACCGGGCCCGCCAGCACCGCAGCGGGCAGCGGGGAGACGTGAGGGTACCGGCGCAGAAGGCAGGCGCGCACCAAGAAGATCAGACCCGGAGAGAAACCCACGGCTCTCAAGACAGAAGCGAGGAGGCACGCGGGAGCGTCGGGAGAGAGGCGGCGCATTCGCCGGTGGAGGTGGCAGCAACACGGCAGCACAGACGTGGCCGTCTGCGACAAAGTTACTTGCTTCAAACAATTCTGGAGGCCGGACGTGCACAGGCTCTGCGGGGAAATGTGATCAGGGGCTCCCTTCACTTCCGGTGGCACGACCAATCCTGGCCAATCCCCGCCAATCCCCTCCAACCCCCGCCAATCCCGGCCAATCTCCGCCAATCCCCGGCCAATCCCCTCCAACCCCCGCCAATCCCGGCCAATCT
>RJWH01006361.1:0-56575 GCA_004363575.1 Solenodon paradoxus
TTGTATTTCTATAAAATAGCAACAAACAATCTGAAAATGAAATTAAGAATCAGTTTCAGGTTGCCCTGTGACCCAGGTGTTGAGATGGCTTTGATGCAGAACAAATAAAGCCCAATGAAAAGGTGGGCAAAGGATATGAGTAGACATTTCTCCAAATAACATATATGAAAGGTCAGTGAAGATACTCAAAATCACTAGCCATCGAGGAAATGCAAATCATAAATATTTCTTCACACTCACTAGGATGACTGTGTCAGAGACAGAAGCCACCAGATGCTGGTGAGGATGGAGAAATCTGAGGACTCCTTTATTGCTAGCGGGCATGTAAAATGGTACAGTTGCTTGAGAAAAGTTTGCCACTCGTCAGAAAGTTGAACACAGAGTTGCCATGATAGCAAGTCCCGCCATTAGTGTATTCGCAATAGAATAAAAAATCTATGCCCACACAAAAGCACGTACACAAACGTTCACTGGCGCGTTATTAACAATAGCCAAGACATGGAAACCACCAGAATGGGAAACGAGGTGTGGCGCCTTCATACAATGGAGTCTAATTCATCCATGAAAAGGAATGAAACACTGATTCACGCTGTAACGTGAATGAACTCTGAACATGTTAATGCTTTGTGAGAGAAATGACACAGAAGGTCAGATGTTGTGTGACTCCATTTACATGAAATGTCAAGAATAGGCCAATCCATGGAGACGAGAAGGCAATGGAGAATGGCAGCTGATGGGCATGGACTTGCTTTCCGGGGCAATGAAAATATTCTGGCATGAAGACCATGGCGAAGGTTGTGCCCTTTGATGAGTAGACTGAAATCAATCAGTAGTACTTGAATTGCTTTTTTTAAGGGAAGAAGGAAGGAGGGAAAGAAAGGAAGCAGCATTATTTATTTGTTGTTGGTTTTGGTGCCGCCCACCCCCCAGCCTGAACTCCAGTCCTTGGGCTTTTACATGGTTTCAAAGTCCAGGTGAGCTGTAAGGTGTGCTCTTGAATTTCAGATCAATGAGTCTGTATTTGAAAGGGTAGATTTTATTTTTTTTTAAAGGAAAGGTGCAGGCAGGAGTGAAGGCGAGCAGAAGGCAGGCAGGGAGAGAGAGAGGAAGAACCTTTTATTTCTTTTTATTTAATTGTTCATCTTGGTTGTTCCACCAGCCCTGGGTCATGGACCCTGGTCCTTGGGATGTGCGCGACTGTGGATGACTATTGCTCCCTCAGGGCATGCCTGAAAGAGTAACCTTTGTGTGTCTTGGTGGAGCAGAAGTTAGGTCCTTTCCCTCCGAAGGAGCAAGTCACATACTCCTGGATTTGAGTCTCTGGCCCGAGTTGGAAATGTCCAATGTGAACAACTAATTAAAACAAACAAAAATGCTTCTTCCTCCTCACTCTTCCTTCCTGCCTGCCTGCTCACCTTCATTCCTGCCTGTACCTTTCTTTTAAAAAAACAATTTTTTTTTAAAAAAGAAAATCTCACCATGCCTTCATATCTAAGGACATTATGCTATGTGAAATAAGTCAGATAGATAAAGACAAATACCCTATGATCTGACTTATGGGGAATCTAAGAAACAAACGAAGCACAAAACTGGAATTCTTAAGATACTGCGAACAGATTGGTGGTTGCCAAAGATGGGGCGGGGCAAA
Organism: Solenodon paradoxus; assembly: GCA_004363575.1. NCBI lineage: Eukaryota > Metazoa > Chordata > Mammalia > Eulipotyphla > Solenodontidae > Solenodon > Solenodon paradoxus. The sequence continues at coordinate 1,649 of RJWH01006361.1, forward strand.
GTTGGTACAGGTGCTCAAAAGGTACAGATGTCTCGTTAAAGACAAATAAGTTTTGGAGATGGAAGGTACAGTGTGGACACTGCAGGTAATAATATTGTACTATGTATTTGAAAGCTGCTAATAGAGTGAATCTTAAAAGTTCTCAGCACAAGGAAAAAACCACAACTATGTAATGATGGATATTAACTAGACTTACTGTGGTGATCATGTCAGTATAAATATATATATATACACATACATATGTATTACATCTATATTGGTTATTGTGTTGTTCACCTTAAACTAATATGTCAAGTATCTCAACTTAAAAAAAAAAGATTCAGTTTTCAGTGAACACACAGAAATAGCCACAGAACATGAGGTAAAAACTGATAGTATTACAAAGGAAAAATGGACCAATTTTTCATCACAGTGTGAAACTGCAATGTGCAGTTTTCAATTATTACTAGGCTAAGCAGAAAATAAAATCCAGGAAAAAAAATAGAAGATTCAAACAACACAATTCACAAGTACAACCTGAGACATTTAGAGTTCTGCAAGCAACAGTCAGAGACCACGCACTGTTCTCAAGGATGTGCAGTACAATCAAATATTTATATCACTTCAGCACCTTTTACAGACAAGTATCAAAAGAATATGGTGGCTCATGTGCTAAGATGGTGGCTGAGATGTGGACCTTGTAGATTATATATATGATATATATTATATATATATATCATATATATATATATATCACAGAAAACATGACCTTTGATCTCAGTGTTTAGTTAGAAGTGAAAGGGGATTTGAAAATCCTGGAACTGAATAACACTGTGTTTCTCAAACTTCTGGTGTGAGACTGAGATGCAATTTCAACATCCTAAAATGAATCTAGCATTATGAGCAAAAGAAAAGAATGCATTTATACTCCTAAAAATTACTGAATTTTTATTTATGGGTGATAGCTATTAATAGTTACATAGAAATTAAAACTGAGAAATCGGAAAAGTACTTATTAATTTAAAAATAATTTAGAATATGCCATTTCAAAATAATAAAAACCCATTGCATGTTACCACAACATTTATGAAAAATGACTACATTTACAAAAAAAAAAAAAATCAGAAGACTGACCTTGTCTCTGTATTTTTATGTATCTCCAAAATATTTGGCCTGATAGAAGACTAGATTCTCATATGTTTCAGCATTCAATCTGTTGTGGGTCCCACATATATGGAACACTCATATAATTGTGCAAAGATGAGAGTAAACAACGCAACAGATGTATTAATTTTATTATCAAAGTAGTTTTTATTTTGCCGACCCCTAAAAGGGGGTCTTAGAGATCCTCAGGGTCCAAATCCTATTTTTTGAGAACCTCTGTGATAATGGAATAGTATATATTAAAATTTGTGGGATGCAGTCAAAGTTGTGCTTTGAGGGAAATTTATAGGTTTAAATGTTTATTCTAAGAGAGAAAAGAGTTAACTACATATGACAAAACAAACTCTAAAGAAAGCAGAAGGAATGAAAACAAGAAGAATGGAGAGCAGGAATAATGTTAGAAATGAAAAGGGAACATGATAGTGAAGATGGAAAAGATATTCCAGTAATAACGATAACCACGTTAACAATTCTGAACACGCAGATCAAAGAGACAAACTCCTAGGAAAATGTAACTCACCAGAGCTAACCTAAGAGCACATGGGAAGTCTGAAGAGTCCTAATAACTTAAGGAAACTGAAGCAGCAATAAAGTACCTCCACAAGGAAAACAGGCCCACGTGGTTTTACAGGCAGTTATAAACTTTCAAAGGACAGGTCATCCCAAGTTTACATAAGAGGGAAAGAAATGCCTCCCAATTCATTTACAAGGCTGGTTAGAAAAATGAGTCACATTTTACTTCTGAAAATAGATGTCAAATTAATAACATGCAAGTGAATAATATATAAAAATAGGACCCCATGTTCAAGTTGTGTTTGTCCCAGGTGTGCAAAGATGGTTTTATTTAGTAAATTCATAAATATAATTCACCATGTAAACAGATTAAAAGAGAAAAAAAAATGACTTCCAGAAATATATAAGAAAAAAAGGATAAAATTCAACACCTATGTGTAACAAAATCTCCTTTTTTTTTTAAAGAGGGGAAGGAAGGGAGGGGAAGAAGAGGCATTTTTTTAAGGGAGGAGGGAAGAAAAGAAGACAGCACTTTTATTTACTTTGTTCCTCCAGCCTGGCTTCTCCTTCCTTCCTCTCTGCCCTGTCTCCTCCTGTTCTTCCCTGTGCCAGACTGGGGCTGCCTCCTCTCTGGCATGGCCCAGTCTCCGCCTCTCATTCTTTCTCCACAATGATGACCCCCTGAAGTGGATTTCAGACTTTGCTCCTGGCGATTAAAGCCCTTCCCAGGCTTGCACCATCCCCACGGTCAGTCCAGATGCCTCAGCTCTTTGCAGCGATGCCGCTGGTGGCCACTAAGCCTCGGGACCCAAATCCAAGGGTATATGACCTTGTCCTTCAGAAGCGATCAACTTAACCACTACTCTACCAGGATGCGTTCATCTATTCTATTTTCCAGTTTCACCTTGGTTCTCTACCCTGGCCTCAGGACATGAACCTGGTCTTTGGGGATGTGTGTGGATTGTACCCAAGTGCTACTCCACCAGGGTTTGCCCACGACACTCATTTTTAAAGAGGTGGTGTGTCCTTTCTTCTAACCTGCTGTATCCCCAGGAGAGCCTCTTAGAAGGTTCTGGGCTGGGCAGTGCTCCCCCACCTTGGAGCCTTCACTCACCGTGTTGAAGTATTCGACACCAGTGGCTTCAAATGCTCTCGCCACAGCTCGGGTAGTGACCACGCAGGCTACAGGGTGGCCATTGCCAATGGACTTGCCCATGGTGACAATGTCAGGGACAAAGTCCTCCCCCTGCAGCTGGAAGGCCCAGAAGGACTTGCCTACTCGGCCAAAGCCCACTTGAATCTCATCTGCGACAAAGACCCCTCCGGCGTCCCGGATGTGCCTATGGAGAGGACAGGCCTGTGGTGAACGGGTTCTCATGGGGACCTGGGAGGTCCTGGGGCTCTGAATCTTGCCTCAGCCAAGAGCAAGGCAGGACTGGCAAACAGGCTGACACTGGAATTTGGATCTAAGTTGGGAAACCCTCCCTGGCGTGACCCTTCCCACTACTCACTTTGCCACTTTTGAGAAGTAGCCAGCAGGGGGCACGATCTGCCCGCCCACACTGGGCAGAGACTCAGCAAAGCAGGCGGCGATCTGCGGAGGAGACCGGTGGGCAGCGGCGCCCGCTACCCTGCAGGTGCAGGGTGGTGCACTGACGCGGCCTGCCAGGGCTGGCTCAGCGCTGGCTCCCGGGACGAGTTACTGTGGTGGCTGTGTCCCCACTTCTGGCTCCTCATTGCATCTGCGTCTACAACTCAGTTTACTTTCCGGTTTCAAGCCAAGTAAGCAGGTGAACCTCCAGATCACTCGTACTTAGCAGCAGGTGCCAGATGGAACCTACGGCTTCACCTGTACGCCTGTTCCCTCCCTACGCAGCTGGTGACCAGCACCACTCACGTCCCTCCTCCCGCCGAGGGACAGAAATAGGGCCCCGGGCGGTGCTCCAGACCCTCCTCCACCCTGACCCCATGCATCACGTCTCCCTGGCTGCCTGCAGTGGCCTTGCAGCTGGACTGGCCACCAGGGCGATGGCTTAGCCCAGACACTGAGCTTGGCACCATCCTGTTAAAACCCTATGGGAGTGGCCTCCAAACTGTCTGCCTTGGAGCTTCCCCAGGGGCCACTGCCAAGATAAAGGAAGGGTCGTGGAGTGGGAAACTGGTCCCCCACCTCGGGTGCCACCAGAGCCATCTCTTTTTAGGCGTGTAAGCAAGCGGAGAGCACCGGCCAGGCTCCCCTCATGACTACCCACCTTTCTGGCCTCACACCTGCCTGACTTTGGCCTCCATGCCATGCTCGGCTGCCAGTCCTTCAATGAAGACTCCCAGGAGATGACAGGTGTCTCCTGTCGTTTTCGCCCACTGGGTCAGGCCTCCCCACCCCTCACCTGGTCTCACACAGCTTAAGGTTACCTGCCCCCTGCCGGCCCCATTCAACAGCATCCCCTGCTCTTACTCTTACTATGCTCCCTCTTCAAGGCCTGCAGAGGACCCCAAGGCTCCAGCCCCTCAGCACAGCACAGGTCCTCGGCCCCCTGGGTTCACCTTTGTCTCCCGGCTCCTATTCCGCCTGCTCAGCCTGGGGCCACATGCATGTGGCTCCTCGCCTCTGTCCGTTCCTATTGAACGCCCCACCCCATCTTGAGTGGCTAGCTCCGACTCACCTCCCATTCCTGACACCAGGCCGCACCTCCTCAAGGAGCCTCCTCACCCCCACACCCGTCCAGCCCGGGCCCTGTAACTCCTGCGACGCCCAGGACATTCTCGCTCATCCCTCCCCCACTAGCGCCCCCGAGTGGGGAGCGCTGGGCGTGCCACACAGGAAGCCGCGCTGTGTTCGCTGGACTGGAGGGCGCGCAGGCGGTTACCTTCCTGCCCTTCTCCTGGGCGCCGCTGAGCACGCGCTTCACCTCGCTGGCGTAGGCCGCAGCCGGATCCGGGTGGTCCTCGCGGTAGAGGCCTCGGTAGGTGTCTGGGAGAGGCGCCTGTGGGGGTGACGGCACGTGTCATGGAGGCTGGCTGGGGCGGCCAGCGGCCCGCTGCTCTCCAGGGCAGTGCGTACCACATGGACCCATTCCTTCTGGCCGCCCAGGTTCCGGAACTTGTAGGGGCTGATGTCAATCAGGGAGCTCAGGTGGCCGTGATACGCACTGGGGACGAGAAGGAGCTCAGTTCAGGGATCTGGACCTGGACCTGGCCGGGCCCTGACACCTGTCTCCCTACCACCGAAGACACACGGGGGAGCCCAGCCTTTGCGACGCAGCCTCGCGTTCTAGGGGCAGGAACTAGCACCGGCCTTGGAGTCAGCAAGCCATTCAACACGGCTGACTCGCTGTGAGGTGGTGACTCCCTGGGTTCGGTTCTCTCCTCTCCAAAGTGGGGGTGTGAGTGGGTGGGGGGCTCTCCTTCAGGGCTGTGATGACTCTTTCTTGGTTTTCCACTTTAAGAAAACTGAAGTAACGTTGGTTCATAGTATGATTCAGGTTTCAGATATACAGCTTGTACGCCAACAAGGGTTCCACTGCCTCACGCTTGTCACCGCAAGTCTGGTTTCCATCCATTGCCGTACAGTGGGCTCCTTCTATCCAATTTGTAACGAGTCTTGTGATGAAGCTCTAACCCGTGGGCCTGGGTCTTGTGCACAGCAGATACTCAATACAGGGGACCTACTGCTGGAGCAGCTTTATTGACTAAAATCTTAGGGGACCAACTCACAACACCTTTTAAGCAGTCTCCACTCCCCGGAAGCTGTCCTCTCGGGAGGGAAGTCGGGAAAAGAGCCCCTGGTGTGTGTGGGTGTTTCTGTGGCTGGGTCCTCTGCCTCCTGCTTCACCCCAGGAGCCCAGGCCCCTCATCCTTCCTGCCCATGGCGCCCAAAGTCAGAGCCTCCCTGATGCTTGACAAGGGGTGGACCCCAGCTTCTGGAAGCGGCAGGGCTGCGAGCTGCACTTACTGGTCTAGTACCACCACGTCCCAGTGTCCCGTGTACTGGCGGGCCAGCCTTAGCGCCAAGTCATTGGCTTCGGACCTGTGACAGAGAAAGCAGGTGGGCACTGGTCAGACACTGTGCAAAGACGCGGCCTCCTGGAAACTCGCTTCCTACAGAGAAACCCAGAAGGAAGGAGTTTGTCGAGAGGCGAGAAGACTCTTGGGACACCATTTGTTAGCTGGTTATTCGTTCAGTAAATATTTATCAAATGCCTGCTATGTTCTAGGGACTCGGGTAAAAACAGTAAGTAAAAGAGACAGGCCCTGGTTCTCCTGGAGCTGATGTTCTAGTGTGTGTCACAAGATCCAAAAAACAAAGGATGATCATTTTGATAAACGCTATAATGGAAATGGTGACGAGAATCAGACGAGGCTCTACTATAGATGAGGGGGTGTTATGGGCAGGATTCTGTCCCCCAGAGATTCATATGGTGAAGCCTAATGCCTTTTAAGAGGTGATTAAGTTACAATGACACCATCATGGTGGGCCCGGATCCAAACTGAATGGTCTCCTCATAAGAGGAAATCTGGACGCAGACGCCAGAAGAAAGGCCGTGTGAGGACACGAGGGCCTCAGGGAAACCAAACCTGTGGACACCTTGATCTTGGACTTTCAGACTCTGGAACTAAGCTTGTTATTGAAGCCCCCAGTCTGGTGTTTTGTACTGGTAGCCTGAGCAGACTAACATGGGCCGACAGGACTGGGTCCTGAGGGGACCTCTCCAGGCTGACTGAGCAGCGAGGCCAAGGCCCCGCGAAGGACAAGGGCTTGCTGTGCTCGAGGAACTGAGAGAGGACCAGGGAGGAGTGAAGAGAGGGGACACACGGGGGTCAGGTTCACAGGGCTTCAGAAGGAGCCTGGGTTTTCTTTTTAGGGCCACACAAAACTTCTGAGTTTTAGTCAGAGAGGGGACATGATTCAGCTCCACTTGATGAAGAGGCTCTGGCTGTGTGTATAATGGAGTAGAAGGGAATTAAGAGGAGTGAGGAACCTGGCAGGGGGCCGTGCAGGAGAGAACAGGTGGTGGCCCTGGAGGTGGAGAGAGATGGGTGGAGTTAGGAGACATCCTGGAGCCAGCCAGGTGGGCTTGATGTGGGGAGAGGGGCATGCAGATGGTGCAGATAGGCTGGAGGTGGCAGGGAGGGGGCCAGTCTTCTAGGGAAGGTCTAGGGTGAGTGTCCAGGTCAGGAGAGCCACGGCCAGAGTCCCACACCAGGTGAGACAGAAGTCAATCAATTGTGGGCAGTATTTTGGATGTGAAGCTGGAGATGTTCTGGAAGTCAGGTGGGCAGTGAGAACCTTGAGGGTGGAACACGTGGGAAGCGCCTGCACTGGAGACACACGTCTGGGCGTCACTAGCATGTGGATGACACACAATACCAGGGGCATGGAGGAGACCAGAGGGGTCACAGGACCAGCCGCGAGGAACAGGAGACAGAAGAGGATGGCCCAGAAAATGGTGGAAACCAGAAGCACGTATCCTGGAAGCAAGGACCAGAAAGCATCTCCAGAGACAGTGCGAACTCTGTCAATACCGCCGACAGACAGTCAGACAAGGACAGCAGACACGGAAGTCACTGGACTGCAGGGAGAGCCAGCAAATGTCCCTTCTTCCACGCCAAGGAAGCTCCGCTCCTGGACCCAGCCCTGTGCTCGTTGCCATCTCTTACAAGGATGGCCCTGGGCCAGCTAGTTCCTGTCTTTGAACTGTTACTCCCTCAGGTGTAAAATGAAGATGGCAAATTCTACTTCCTAGAAAGTATTGGAGGGAGGGGGACTGGTGAATGTACTGTGCAAATGGGAATGATCACAGAAAAGACTTTTACTATAATCCAAGTGTCATGACCCACGATTTGTGGGGAAGTTCTCCTCCGGACATGTAGGGCTGGTTCTGTGTACTCATCATCACCTCCACTGCTACTCTTAGCATGAGTGACATAATGTGGCTGCTGAACTGGCGCCTAATGGTTTCTAGTCTTGTTCTCCCTCGACCTTGATCATATCACTTGCCTGATTCAAGCCCTCCATTGGCTTCTCACTGCTCTTAGGATCAAAACTGATTTATCACTTGGCCAACAAAGCTCTGAGTGGAAATCCCTGTCTTCTTCTCTGGTGTCAGCTCACACCTTCTCCCCTTCCTCAGTGGCCTTCTTTTGGTTCCTGGAGTGTGACAGCGGCCAGAACCCTTTCTGCCACAGGGCCTTTGCACAGGCTGTTGTGTGGTGACCAATCTTGACAAGAACACGTCTACTGGAGAGGTCAGCGCCCTTTCCTTCTCATCGGGTTATCTCCTAGTTAGTGCTTAGCTTAACATTCTGCTTCAGGGAAGCTTCCCTGACCCTCACAGAGCAGGCCAGCCTATGCCTCATTATACCCTGTACCTTCCCTCCACTGACCCCCTCTTTGTAATCTTGTATTTTTTTGTGTGTGAAGAAATCACCTGATGTTTCTGTACCTTCCTGAGCAAGCTGGGGGCAGGAATGCTGGTTGTAGCCCCCAGCACTGTGCCTGTGCATTCGTAAGGCAGAAACAAAGAGACAGACTGCTTCGGTCAGGCCCCACAGTGCTCCTAGAAAAACAGCATCCTTTACTGATAGACCAGGGAACCGGGTTTGAGAGGGAAAGCCCTGGGCTGTACGGCTGGGAAGTCTCTCAGGCCTGCACTCGGGGGCGACACTCTACAGTCTGAGCAACTCACTTCTTCGTCACTCACCCTCTTGCAGGGGGATAGCTGCCGTCCACTTACCCGGAGTTCAGGAAATAAAACACACAGAGCTTCTCTGGCAGGGTCGCCGACAGCCTCTGCGCGTAATCCACGACGCGGTCATGTAGGTATCGGCTGTTGGTGTTGAGCATCTGGTTCTGTTCATGTGTTGCCTGGACCACGACAGGGTGGCAGTGCCCCACTGGAACAGGGCCACCTCCATCACATGCTGGCCCCGCTCAGCCAAGCCCAGCCGGCCGCCCCCAGCCCCAGCCTGTGAACCTGGCCAGAGCCATTGTGGAGGGAGAGGAGAAGAGGAAAGAGAGGAGCCTGAAGACAGCGAGTAGGTGGGGAGACAGGACATGCCAGGTCTGGAAAGGGAACCAAGGACGCCCCTGAGAGTCTGGCAAAGGACAAGACGGGCAGACCCCCTTGCTAGAACACCCATGCCTTTACGGAAGCTTCTTGAGGCCTTCTGCCTAACAAAGTTGGGGCGTGGCATTTGGGCAGGTTTCACTTTACCTGTAAATAGGGCTAGAAGTAATGCTGGTTGCAGCGACCAAGCGTGGTGACCACAAGCCTGCATCGACTGTTGAACGTGCCAGACACATTCAAGGCCGACTTACATGAATTAATTCAATCCTCCAGCACATGTCGGGGTGGGGAACCTAGCATGACGCCTGTTTTGCAGACCAGCAAGCGGAGGCACAGAGAGTTGAACAACTGGTCTGAGATCACAAAGGCACTGAGTGGAGGACAGGGCTAGGCACCCCGGCAGTCTGCGATTAGACCTCTGGCTCTGCCCTTCTACTTCATGAACTTCCAATTTGAAGAACTGAATTCCTGTCTCACTTTCAGCACCGGAAATGGTCATGGAGGCCCAAGTCCTGCTAGGACTCCCTGCTCCTGATGGGGCTCCTGCTGTGCTGCTGGTCGGGGCTGGCTGCCTGCTGCTCTCAGCCCACCAGCGGCCCCCAAGGGGACCCGGCCCCCCAGCCCTAGGTCTCTGACTCTGGCCCAGCTACCGCTTGGAAACGTGCCTTTTTTTTTAGCACTTGATTTTTCATTTACTTGTTCACATTGGTTGTTCCCTTAGGTCGCAGGTCTTGAGCCAGGACCTTGGGATGTGTGTGGGACTGTTTCCAGGGTGTACTAGACCGCTAAGCCACCACGGGTGTGCCTACCGCTTAGAAACTTCTCTGGCAACACCAGGAAGTCTGCACAAGGATGCTGGCTCAGCCCATTCTGCACACCTTTGTGAAACCTGGGGATCACCCCGGGAGCAGGTGCACAGCCTCGGCCTCCTCTCCGGACCCGCCAGCCTGTGTGTGGTCTGATACTGACCATGTGCCACATTGTTGATGCAGTCGATGTATTCTGCCCCCTGTTCGTCATACAGGTATTGCCCTTGGCCCCGGACAATCTTAATAGGATCCTCAGGATAAAAGAGTCTGCAGGAAGAGCTGTGGGAACAGGAGTGGACAGCCTCGTCTGAGGATGTGAAAGGAGAAGTCTATCCTCCCAGTTTCTGGAAAGCACAAAGCTTGAAGGGCCGGGTGTTGCTTCCGTGACTCCAGGCCTAGCTTCCCCTAACCCAGAGGTGGCTGGAAAGGAGGAAACGGATGGGGGCACTTAATTGCTGACACTTAAATTGTTTACATTATTTTAAGGCTCTGTAGCCTAGTCATTGCTGCATATGCTTGGATCCTGGAAAAGGCGATGACCTGGGCTCCCGCGGCTCCCGCAGGCAGTGCTGGGATGGGTGTGAGGGAGGACACCCCACTGGTTGGCTAGTTCTCAGCCATAAAGGGTCGCTGCCAGCCAAGTGATCCTGCTGCGAGCCCCAACTTGGAGACAGAGCCTCTCACAGGTGAAGGGTGGCCTTTCTCTCAGGCTGTGAAACGACCCCCTCCCCCCAGCCTTCGTCTGAACTTCGTCCTTCCGGGGTCACTCTCAAGCCGGGCCCAGGTCTCGCAGGCCAGCCCGCCACGGGGCAAGGTCCTCCCCAGTACCCGAGCAAATGCCTTCCCCGGGGCAAAGGCTGTGAGCGCTCTGGGTGGGGCCGACAGGACGCCGCGGGGCGATCGGTCGCAGGACCTGTGCGGCGCGCTGCACGCGGCCAGATCTCGGGGAGACTGGGGCTGCAGAACCCCGGCAGCGGGAGGCTGAGCGCGGTTGCGGGCCGCGGGCTCCGCGCCGAAAGTTTGCGTCGTGTGTGCGCCGTGCGTGCGCGCGCCGTTCCGCGCCCCCGGTGTGCGTGCCGCAGTCTCGATACCTGAGCAGCTTCTGCCTCAGAGCCAGGGTCTCGGCTTTCCCCCGCGGGTACGCCGCCATGGTGTCGGGCAGCGCAGCGCAGACCCGGCGCGAAAGAGCTTACCGCGCGAGCCAGGCCTCCACGCCCCGCCCCTGGTAACGCCCTCCCTGCCCCGCCCCCTCCCTGGCCCCGCCCCACGCCGCGCCCCCGCCCCGCCCGCGCGAATCCTCATTGGGGCTTTTCGGTTTGCACCGTGGGCCCCGCCCCCGAGCGGCCCGTTTCACTTTTGAGCAGGTATTTTATTCTACTCGAGTCAAGCGGGCCCAGCACGCTAGGTCGTTCCTGGGAAGTCACCCGGAGGGATCCCGATTTGTGCTCCTTTTTGCGAAGTGCTGCCGGGAAGCACCTCGGCCGCACCCTCCGTTCCCCTGAGCTTTCCCTCCGCAGGAAGGTTCCTGGTGACCCCGCTGCTCCGACCCGGGCTTTGACCCGCGGTAGTTCTCTCCCGGGGCTTGAGCTCAGTTTCTGAGTGGCCTTCCCGGTGCCTAAAGTGAAATGTGCCATGAGTGCTATCTGGAAATGTGTGACGGGCACCCAGCTGGGGCCGCAAGTTGAGCGAAGAGCTGGAGCAGCTGCGACTGCACGGAGGGCGCAGGGTCACTGCTAGGGCTGACCACAGCGGGCGCAATCTTCAAGGAAGCAGACTCCTGCTGGAATCCAGGCAGAATGAACATGCGATCACACAGCGTTTAGGCAGAAGAGAAGTGGGAGGGTTCCCGAGAATTATAACACAAGGACAGGAAAACGAGGTCCAGAAGGGATTTGCCCTCAGCTACACAGCTAGTGTGCAGTGCCGCCTGGGTTCCAACTCAGATCTACCTAACTCCCAGCTGGGACTTCCTGCCTTCATGAACCCGGGAACAAGAGCCCGTTCTGTAGCCTGAGTTGGGACGGGGAAGGCCCCTGCTTCACCCTTCCTTCTTCCTCTTCAGAATTTCCGGCCCTCTGCTTTGCTCCCTCTTTACTGATTTCTTCTCTTCCCCATAAAACTGTAAAATGTTTAAGGCATTTATGAAAGAGCACCTGGAATTTAAAAATGACATTCATAACCTCGGTAACATACAACTTACCATTTTAACCATCTTCCAGTGCGCAGTTCAGGGGCACTGAGTGCATTCATGGTGATAAACATCACCACCATTGTCTCCAGAACTTTCTCAAATTCCCAAAATGAAAGGCATTTTTAATTTTTCTTTGTAAAGCTGAATTAAACCGTGTGATTCTTTGAAAGAAAAATGACTCCCAAATTAACCCAAAGAGGTTGCTTGTGGCCTGTTTTTTCTTTTTTTAAAAGGATAGGTACAGGCATGAATGAAGGCAAACAGGAAGAGGAGGAAGAAGCATTTTATTTATTTTTATTTAGCTGTTCACACTGGTTGTTTCCCTCTGGACCCAGGACTTGAACCCAGGGATACCTGGCCTGTGCTCCTTTCCAGGTCATTGACCTGCTACTCCACCAGGAGGCGCCAGCCAGCATTTTCTGAAGGTGTCCCCTCTGCTGTGCGTGAATCCCAGGTCACTGGTGTTCTCTTATGGATCAGTTAGTTCTCTTTGGTGGAGAGACCCCTAGGTGCCTCTGAGCCTGTGGGTCCTGCTTTTAATGTAATGTGTTTGTGTAGGGGTGCGGAGTCTGAGAGTCTCATTGGGGCCCATCTTTGGCTTTGTCTTGCAGCTCAAACAGAAGCTGTCTTGTGGCGTAGGGCAGCCCAGAGAAGTTGGCCCGACTCAGGGCCTTTTCCTGCCTGGGGTAGAGGCTGAGGAGGCTTCAGAGGGGACTCAGCCCCTGGGATATCCGGAGTCAAGAGGCAATACACTTATAGGTGGGGCCATTTTCTGGGCCAAGAGTACCTGGGGCCGGGGAACACCAGGAAGCCTCTTCTTGCTCAGAAAAGCCCACTAGCTCCTGCCTCTGACCCCATACTGAACTCTCCCTTGTCCATTTCCTCATGCTTGACCTCTGAGGCGCCACTGGAGGCCAAAAGGACAGAGGACAGGCGGAAGTGGCTGAGTCTCAATTGGAACACAGGCACGATGTTTCTCAACGCAGGCAGCACTGGTGATTTCAGTGAGCAGATTCATGTGTGAACAGGCCTGTCCCCTGCATTTCAGATGTTTGCTCTCCTTGGCCCTGCCTGCCGAATGCCAGCAGTGACCCTCAGCCACTGTGACAACAGGAAGTGTCCTGTGTCTCTCCCGTGGGATCTGGAGATCAGGAGGAAGGAGCCCTGTGTGGTTCCACTCCTCCCAGGCCCCAGAGTCATCTGATAAAGCGGGTAGTGGTCCTGTGATGAGTTTGGCTGCTCTAGCACACGATAGGGCTCTTCTGGATGGCGGGGTGCCTTCAACCCCAAACCCCTTGGAGACTTCCCAGGCTCCATATTTTCAGGTTTGCTGTTGAAGTTTGCAGACCTGACACATGATAGGAGGCCACAAGGGGGGCAGCAACGAGTCATGACTGGCTTCGTCCTGCCCAAAGAAGCAGGAACTGGACCCCAGGGGTTGTGTGGGAATGGAAGACTTGTGACCTGTCAATCACCCACCATCATGGCCCTGCCTAGTAGACACCAAGTCCTGTCATGCAATTTCACAGAGACAAGTTGGAGGACATCTGAGAGTCTGGGTCCAGCCTGAAGCCTGCCACCAGGTCCTGGCTAGGCATCCCTGGGACCCTCAGTCTCCCCACTTGCCAAATGGACCTACTGCACATCTCTCATCTTCCACGAGGGATGCGGTGAGGTACCTGGGTGGAGGGAGGAGTGAATTCCAAGCTGAGCAGCACGTCCTGCCACGTATCACTGCAAATTAGGGAGACTGAGGCGAGGACCTGACACTCGCCTCCTCCTTAGCCAGCGTGTGGCCGGGCCTCTTCTGCTCAGTGAGGCCCTGTAGCGGGGTCTGGGGACTCTCCATACCGTAGACCTCCTTGGCCTCAGGGCTCGGAGGAGAAGGCACCATCATTCAGGCCTCTTGTCTGCACTACCCGAGGGGCTTGGTTTTGTCCTCTGTGAAATGGGCACGTCCCCTGGGTCCCTCCCTCAGAGTTGGTCTAAGGACTAGCTGGGAGGAGGGAGGCAGAAGCAGGCCCAGTCTTGGGTGGGAGGAGACTGGGAACTCGAGTCGCAGGTGCTCCTGGGGCCTGACCTGTCCCAGGCGCTGTGCATCCCGCACGGTTGGTTCTCATTAAACTACCATCTGCGTAAACACAGAGGAGGTGGCAGGTTGACTTTTCAAAGAGGCCTGCAACAGACGACAGTGCTACCTTTCCTCCTTCAAGTATGATGTTGATACTTTTCCCTTGAATTAGCATCAACCTCTGAGGAAGGGGTACCGTGTGACTTCAGAGGCTCGGCCGTGTAAGGGGACACAGCATCCACCTGAGACACTTGCTCTTGGAATCCAGCAGCCACCCTGTGAGGAAGCCCGGCCACCCGGAGGGGCCCAGGTGGGCGTACTGCTACCAGCCACCAGGCGTGGGGGAGCTTGGCCAGGCTAGCTGAGCCCACTAACCCCCAGAACTGTGAGAAAGAAATAGAAAGGGTTGCTATTTCAGGGCAACACATCTGTCATGCCACAGTCACTAGTCACTCGATCAGCGGAACATGCCGGGACCCAGTGATTAGTAACTGGCCAGGCGCTCAGCCAGGTCAAATACCATCTTTGCTCTGACCATGAACCCCTTCCTTTGGTTTCTGGGGGTGGCTCCAACCCAGGGACAGTCCCCTCGTCTCTCCCTACTCAGTAATGGCCATGCTGAAACCTCTCTGAGGCGCACCTCCCAGGGACAGGCTGCAAGGACAGTGGACCCAGACATACTGGTGGTTTATTACACATGGTGCTTCCATTTACAGAGAAGGGAGGTGACAGACACTCCTGTCAGAGGAGGGGAGCCTCCCTTCAGACTGCCCACGACCCAGGTCAGAGGCCCCCCTCAGGTGGCTGGGAGCCAGCCCCGAAGCCCTCTTTGCCTTCTCACCCAAGGGCCATGTTTGGCACTGACCGGAGTTCTAGCTGGGAGATGGGGTCAGTGGAACCCGTGCTCTGAGTTGGAGGGCCACCTTCTCAGACCAGCAAAGCCCCATCATGCCCCTGCCCTGGGTGGCTGGAGATAGGCAGGAGTAGCAGCCACTCCAGGCTGGCCCCTGCTGTTCCCCAAACTGGGGACCAGGAGGCTCCCTGCAGCTGGGGTCACGCAGCAGCGATCATGCTCTGGCCTCTGCTGCTGGCTCTGTTCTCCTGCACGCGGCCTTCCCAAGGTCTGCTGAACGTGGGGGCAGCTAGATCCAGTCCGGGGTGCTTCCCACAGTTCCCAGGGCCCAGCTGCGAGTGCTGGGCTAGAGTCTTGTTCTGCCCCAAGCGGGTGGGCAGCTGGCTCTGGCTGAGTCCCGAGGCCGAACAGGCTTGGAGCAGTGGCCGGCTGAGCCCAGGCCTTTCTGGGTGCGCTGGGGCCTGGGGCTGCAGAGCTTTAGGAAGCAGACCTAGACGATGGTGGGGCAGCCGGGAATCTCTGCTAATCAGGTGACCACAGGTCCATCCTGGCGTCACTGCAGCCTCACCTGAGCTAGGCACTTTCACCTTCATCTCCTTGCTGGAGAGCCGAGTCCCATGGGCGCCCCTCAGGTAGACAATTTCCCTGGACCGGCCTGTCTGCCCTCCTGCCGGCTTCACGCGCTGAGCCTTCTGGCCTCGGCTGGGCACACGCTCCAATGTTAAAAGGCCGCAGGTAGTGCATCCCGTGAGAAATCAATATATTACTGTTTTGTTTTTATAAACATTAAAAACATCCACACGGATCTGTACAGGCTGTGAGCTGGGCGCTGGGGGTCACTGGAAAAGGAGAAGACTGAAGGTGAGGCGGGCCCCTGGAGCCCCACCCTGGCCTGGGCCTCCATATCCTGACCATTCCCTCGGTAATGGGCCCCCATCCTCGGTCCAGCTCCCGACCCCAATCCCTCTCAGTGGGGCAGTTTGGACAGACTACGGGGGCTGGGCTTGGCACTGGGTGGGCCAGGCACTGGGTGACCCACAGGATGGGCTGGGTAGCCACCCCAGACCACAGACCTTGAACCACGTGATAGGAGGTTCCAAACTATGGTCATGACAGGGAACCTGGCTACTCAGTCACTGTGTGGGAGGCGGGTGACATGCAGCCTCCGGGGCCCCTACGCCCTCCTCCCAGCCTGTCCTGGAAACTCTTCTCTGCAGGTACCTTATGCCAACAGCCAGGCACGGGCAGCCCATCAGGGCCCTGGAAAGGAAGGAGATTCCAGTGAGGGGCGGGGGCTCTGAACCCCTGCAGGGGCAGGGAGGCACGGCTCAGGGACATGCCCTGAGGACACTGGACCCACCGAAGTGGGGACCCATCTGTCCATGGCCACCAAAGTCATGCACACAATGGCCCCTTGCTGGGCTGTCCCAAGTGTTCTCCCATGGGGCTTTGGGGGGACACCTGGGCTGAACCAGGAGGATACAGTGGAGACTAGGCATGGAGCTAGACATCTGTGGGCCAGGAACTGGGCTTGTGATGCTTCCTGCCTGGTGGCCATGACAGGCTGTGGCCCCTTCTGTGGGGTGCCTTGCACCTCTAGGAGTATCTCCCGGAGTGGAGAACAGTGGGACCCCTCCCCTGTCTGGGTGCCCGTGTTTGGAGCTGAGTGGTAGAGCGCTGACTGAGGCCATCAGGATAGAGACTGGGTGGAGTTGGGGACACTCAGAGACAAACAGGGGTGGGCTCCTCAGGAGGCCTCAGGTCAAAGGAAGTGGAGAGGGACAGAGGCTGACCGTCAGTCAGGAGTCCCAGGGGACCCTGGGTGCAAATGCTTCTGTCCCGAGGCCACACGCAGGCCTCAGACATGCTGCAGCACACCCCCTGGATGCCCAGTGCCCACCAGGGACCGCGGCTGGGAAGGGGAGGTGGGAGGAGGGCAGATGGAAAGGAAGGCGAGGGAGAGGAGGGTGGGCTGGGGGGCACAGCACACGGCAGGCAGGTGGCATACCCCTCCCCAGGCCCCTGGAGCCTGGTGCCCCTCGCTGGGCTCCGCATTTACGGTTCTCCTGTTTCAAAGACAAAGGCTTCATGACTGGGCGGGAAGTCTTGGCCCAAGGCCCCAGAGCAGCGGTGTTGGGGATCTCTGACCCCCTCTGTCCCTGACACGCCTGTGTGCTTTCTACTCTCCTCTCCATGCCTTTTGCTCGTGGATGCTTCCAGGCCTCCTGGAGGTAATGAGCACCTCATAGCCAGGATGAGGACCCTGAAGGTCAGAGGCGGTCAGGGACGGGGTCTCT
Organism: Solenodon paradoxus; assembly: GCA_004363575.1. Taxonomy (NCBI): domain Eukaryota; kingdom Metazoa; phylum Chordata; class Mammalia; order Eulipotyphla; family Solenodontidae; genus Solenodon; species Solenodon paradoxus. Next base: position 18,593 of record RJWH01006361.1, read on the forward strand.
GGAGCTCCGGAGCCCCTGTGAAAGGTGACTCACACAATATGGCAGGGATGGGGGTGCGGGATGAGCATGTGTTCAGTTTTAGTATGAAAACCTCATTGTCTTGTGTATCTTGTCTTTTCTGAGCCCCACAGGAGGAGGTCTGACATAGAAGCCCCTGCCCCCTTCTGGAAAAGGGAACTGAATTTTGGTTGTTTCAGACATGAAATGGGGGCCATCTGGGCTGAGACTAGGGCAGGGAAGAGAGGATGGGATTGGGGGGCAGAGAGGGCAGGGGGCCTGGGGCCTGGGAGAGTGTGGGGCCACCCAGACCAGAAAGCCTCCTCCAGGGATGGAGAGGAAAGACCCCAGGGCAGGGAGACAGTCCCCACCCTCTTCCACGGCCAAGGAAAATGAGTGAAGAGGGAGTGATCCTGGCTAGCAGACTCTGTCTTGGGCTGGGCCTCCACCACTCTGAGGTGGGGGCAGGTCCCCCCACTATACCCAGGACCAGAGCTGGAGGAGCCTTGATGGCCCCAGGGTGGGCTGGCGTGGCTTCGGGACTGGCAGTTGAGCTCTGAGGATAGGAATTACATGGGTCTGATGGGCTGGAGGCTGCCCCGACACGTACCACAGGACAAGGCTGGTCCAGGCCCGGTGGTCCCGGCTCGCCCTTCTGGCCCTTCACTCCTTTCCGGCCTGGGACGCCTCGCTCTCCCTGCAGGAGGAGGAGAACGGGGGTGGCCGTGGTTGCTGGGCCCCTCCCATACCTACCAGGAAGTCCAGCCCTGCGCCCCGCCAGCCTCCACCTGCCCCCACCTTCTCTCCACGCTCGCTGCGGTCACCCTTCTCTCCTCGCAGTCCAGGGAAGCCCTGCCAACAGGACGACAGGTTAAAGCTGAGCATGAGCGCTGAGGTTTGCTCCTCCCAGCCAGCACTGACCTCCACCTCCTTCCACGCTTATTGGGACACAGCTGGCCGGCCCCCACTCCCGGGGGGACACTGTTGGGTGCAAGGCTGATTTAGCACCATGTCCTCTGAGGTGGACATAGTCAGTGTCTCTGTCTGAAGGTCTCAGCAAGTGCCTTCCATCGCAGGGCAGTTAGATGCAGCTGCCGCGGGGCCTGGCTGGGCCCGGAACAGAGCCCCCTGGAACCCATGGAGGTTATGTCCCTGTCTTTATGGGCGGAGAGAGGGTGACCTTGTCTCTGCCCTTGGCTCAGACTCTTGGATACCCTACTGCACATCCATCCATCGGTCCATCCATTCAACCAACATTTCCAACACCCACTAGGAACTGGGGGCAGACACACCGAGTCTCTTAGGTTTTTTAATTTTCTGGATCTTAAGATGTCTGACATCTTAGAAACCTTGCTGGCCTGACGAGGCCGCCCTTCTCAGGGCTGGCCACCCCGTTCTTAGAGCAAAGGGAGCATGCTTCCACACGCCAGCCAGCCAGTCCCCACCGCCCGCTTTATCCACCACACCAAAGCAGCATTTCCAGCCTATACCTCCCCAGAGTCAGGTACCAGGGAGCTAGATAATCACCCCCAGAGCTCAATGTCTGCTGGAAATATCCAAACCAGTGACTCCTACGCCATTGATTCTGTTCGGCCTTTCCCGCAGAAACCCCAATCAAGGCTCTGACCTAAGTGTTCCCCGGCCCCTTTTTGCCCCCCTGCCCAGTGAAACCTGGGGCTTCTCCATGTGACCCGGGGTAGCACGGCCCCTTCCCTCAGCAGAGAGAAGTAACGAATTCTTTCAAAGGCTTTGACTTCTTCATGCCATCTCAGTCACCTCTGTTAATTAAAATCCCGCTGGCACAGATGTGACACGCCCCTCAGTCTGTTCGATGCTGAGACAGGTGGGAACCAGATGCCATAGGTCCCAGGGCGAGGGGCTGTTCTGTGCAGGGTGAGGTCATGGAGAGCTGCGAGCAGACCCCCACTTTGGCTGGGCCTGGTGGAATGGGCAGGGCCAGGAGGGTCTGCCAGGTAGAGCAGGGGGGCCGTGGCTTTGAGATGCTACCCCGAGTTTCAGGCCTCCCAGAAGGCAGCTGTGGCCCTGTCGCTGGTGACATGTGGTCTCTTGCGCTCCACCCCTCTACCTCCTTGGGTCCAGAGTCCGAGCTGGATTCAGCATAGTCGCCTCCTGACCCTTCTCACTGGGGGAACCTGCCTCTCTGGGCAGCAGCCGCGGTTAGAGCTCTTTCTCTTCCATGCCACGGTTGCTCCCCAAGGTGACCCCCTCTCCTTAAAACCTGGAGTGCACACCAGAGTCCTTTCATCTGGCTGCCATTTCTCTAGTTAAATCTACGGGGAATCGCTCCCCTGCCCCTCAGTTGGGGTGCAGCATTCCTTCAGCAAAATGACATGTCAGCAGTGACCTCATGAGGCCCAATGACACTTTTCCCACAAGAACAGAGTGTGACAAATGAGTCTGTCCAGAATTTGGACAGACTGGGAGGATGCGGGTCTGTGGTTGTTGGTTCCCTCTTGTCAGCTGGTGGAACTGAGAATGGTGCCGCCAAGAGGGAGCAGAGACAAGACGGGGTGAGAGGCAGGGGTGCTTTCACACAATTGAGTCCCGGATCAATGCTGTGCCTCTGGGCTTTTCAGTTATGAGTGAGTTTAAATCAGCTTAAATTGTGTTTTCCATTTGATCTAATCGACATTGGGCTATTGTTTCCACTTTTCTCTTTCCCACAATACTGCCCTAGCTGAAGCCTCATCATCTCTCATCAGGATATTGTAACAGGCCCCTCACTGCTCTCCCCACTTCCCTGTTCCAATACACCATCCATCCATCCATCCATCCATCCCTTAATCCATCATCCTTCCATCCATCCATCCGTAATCCATCATCCTTCCATACATCCATCATCCTTCCATCCATCCCTTAATCCATAATCCATCCATCCTAATCCATCCATCCATCCATCCATCCATCCCTTAATCCATCATCCTTCCATCCATCCATCCGTAATCCATCATCCTTCCATACATCCATCATCCTTCCATCCATCCCTTAATCCATAATCCATCCATCCTAATCCATCCATCCATCCATCCATCCATCCTTTATCGATTCAGCCATCCATCTATAAATCATGTATTCATCTTTCATTTATCCATCCGTCATTCATAATCCCTCTCCATTTATCCATCATCTATCTATCTCCATCCACCACCTGTTCATCCATCATTCAACCCTCCATTAGCATAACATCCATCCATTTCATCTATTCATCCATCTTCCTTCCTACCAGTCATCCATCCTTCCATCCAATACCTTCTCTGGGCTGGGAACTGGACTTGGCACTGGGGACCAGTCAGTTACAGTCCTCCCTGTCAGGGAGTCAGTCACACAGCCACCCAGCAGATCAGTATTGGCAACGTGAGAGCAGAACGACACAGAGGAGGGACCCAATTGCGGTGACCAGCAAGATACTTACATCCAATCCTGGCTCCCCGGGTCTGCCCTGAGAAGAGACAAATGGCAATGTGAGGGGGCTGGGGGAAGGGGTGCTGGGAAGTTCAGCTCTGTGAGTTGTCCAAGTTGAATTTTGGCCTCAGGACCAGTGAGGTGCAGGGGTGTTAAACCCCCCAAATTGAGTAATGCCAGGGATGTATAGCCATACTACATATCATAAGGGGAAAGGTATTTACCTTTTCTCCTTTGGTTCCTGGTAGCCCAATAAGGCCTGGTGGACCTGCTGGCCCCTGGATGGAAAAGGAATGGGTCAGAAGTCATGCCAGTTGTAGGAACTGGTGCCTCTACGGACAAACAAGGCTGAGACACTCACCGGTGGGCCGCTGGGGCCTCTCTCACCGGATGCTCCAATCTCTCCCTTTGCTCCATCCGAGCCCTGGAAGCGAAGGGGGCTCGTCAGTCAGAGGGAAGGGGCCAGACAGACAGCAGAACAGGAAAGCTTGGGAGCCAGGTGTACAGGGCGTGAGTTAGACTCCAGGCTCCACCAGGCCTGGGCCTGGCTTTCTTCTTGTGTGGATCATCTGGAGGAGCACAACTGACCTCCTCCCACACCTGGGCTCCCTCAGTCAACAGGACAGGTGGTGATGGTCACACCCATTTCACAGCCGAGGGGCAGGGGGGCCCCTCTGCACAGTTAGGACATGTCAGGTCTGCGTAACTACTCGGGTTTCTGGGCCCAGCCGTGGATCCTGTCCCTGACAGCTTCTGCCTCTCCTAGACATGGTCTGGGGAGGCCCTGGGACAAAACAGAATCAGAAGTAGCATATCTGGTTGGGACACGTGCTCGGTCCCATTCAGCTCGGGTCATCCATGACGACACCGCGGGTTTCTGACAGGGCCTCTGAGCAGGGGAACCGCAGGGATGGGCCTGCCTTCAGGGGAGAGGGGACTGGATGAGCAGGGGGCATGGCAAGCACGGGCCCAACTGGCCTCCCCGACTGTATGGCCTCCCCAGGCAGGGCGCAAGGGCAGGCCACAATTCTGGTTTTAATTTAATAGCAGAGGACATGATATTATGTAATACACAGCAAACCCAGGATCTCATGTCCAGGCTAAGAGCAGCTGAGAGACAGATGTGCGTGTGGGAGGTGGGAGGGGAGGGGGAGGCGCAGGGCCAAGAGGCAGAAACTGCACTGGGGCCCCAGGCAGACAGAGACAATGCACCCCAAGTGTGTGAGGGGGTGGCACCCGTTCTGGGGGCCTCAGAGACGTCATACTCCAGGGGATTCAGGATGTTTAGGCCTGGGAAGACACAGGGCTGGTTTTGGGTGGAGGAGGGGGTCCTGCCACAGCTCATCAGCAAGGTTTTCTGGAACTGCCCAGATGGAGTTTCCAGAGAATAGGGAGGGTTCCGCTCGCACCCCAGAACTCACCTTGGGACCCTGGATTCCCTGAAGGCCCTGGAGGAGGAGGAGAAAGCAGATCAGAAAGGCTGTGGGGCTGGATCCAGACTCCAAGCCTCTTGCCACAGTCACAAAGGTTTGCAGGTCACTCACTGGTCCCTGTGCCCTGATCTCTGGGGCCTCACAGGCTCAGGTCTGGTCCTTCTTGCCTGATACACCTCCTCCTGTCCTTCCCGAGCCGCAGTTCCAGGGCCTGAGCCCACCACCCTCTACAGATCCCGGCTACTTTAAGCCAATTGTTCTTACCACAGGGCCTGGGGGGCCAGGAGGGCCGGGGGGCCCTGGCTCCACTATGATCTGGGCCTAGGAAAGGGTCAGAGATGATTAGTCACTAAGGTGCCTGTCATCCCTCACCCGCCCACACTTTTGGGCTCATCGGATGGAGGAGCAGTCCCAGGTTGCAGGTTGTGGGGCCCTGAGTCACTGGGCCTGGGCTCCTTCCAGATCCAGGCAGAGCAGCCATGTCCGTAGGCAGGCCTCAGGTGGAGGGCATAGCCCGAGGTCTCCGCCACGTCCCTACTGTCCTGGGCTTGTAAGCAAGCCTAATGGCCCATCTGTCCCAAGGCTCAGGGTCCCACGAGGCCTGGGCTGGGCCTTGGAGGGAAGCCTGGTCTTAGCAGTCCCCTTACCAGGGTCTCCTGTAGGCTGTCAGGTGCCGGCTCTCCCTTCTCCCCCTTGGGGCCGTCAGCACCCTGCAGGACAGATGGCCTTGAACCCTTCTGACCAAAGTCACCACCACAATGTTCAGCGACTCTCCTTCCTCATAGGCTTGAGCTGCCCTTTGAAGCTTGGAATCATTCTGCCTCATGACACCCCCTGGGTGCCGAGTGTGGCGGGTGTTTAGAGAGCATGTGAACAGGGACAGACTGTCTCCTATGTGGGGGGGATGGAGCTCTGGAAGTGAAGACACAGGCTCAAACCCCCCACATCTCTAGCTGAGTGAGGCTGGCGACGGACGAGTGGGAAGAGGGGGCCGCAGGGCAGGGCCGATTTAAACCTGGAGCTTGTCCGGTCTGGCCACAGGAGCAGGAACACCGATGATGACAAGGACGGTGACCGCGGGTGTTGATCATGTGCCAGCCACCGTTCCCAGCCCTGTCTGTGCTCCCTCCCGGGAGAGGCCACGAGCACCCCACTGCAGAGGCCCCAGGGGTCCAGAGTCAGCCAGAGACAGCAGGGTGCGCACTTGGCCACTGAGCAGAAGGCCTAACCACCCACCAACTTGCTTTCTGCCATCTTCACAGAGGACTTGGTGGCGGGACCTCCCCAGGCAGCAATGGAGGCTCAGAGTCAGCACAGTGGGCTGAGGGCGCAGCTCTCCCTTCAATGGCCCAGTGCCCGCCCCGAGCCCCCAGTGGCTGCTATGGCAGCATGCATTCACCTCAGGACCCCTCTGGGATCAGCCACGTACCGGGAGGCCTGACAGGCCCATCTCGCCTGCTTCCCCTTTGGGTCCAGTTGGCCCGGTCTCTCCTGGGTCCCCTTTAGGCCCTTTGGGACCCTGAAAAGCCAAAGAACAAGGGCTCGGTGGGGCTCAGCAGCACCCTTCCTCCCCTCACCCCAGCAGGTCCCTGAGCTTGGTCCAGGTCAGACCCCCCTACCACCCCCCTCCTGGGTCCCACCTCCAGTCCAGGTGGTACTTGGATGGAGAGGAGAAGGGTGCTCACTGCTTTCAGGGGTACAGGGCGGGCAAGGGAGAGGGGCGGGAGGGACTGGACAAGCACCAAGGGGCCTGAGACCAACCCTGTCCTCCTCTCAGGAGCCAGCGGTGGGAGCCCTGAACCCCACACACGCCCAATCGTCCACCCAGCCTCCTGCCAGTCACAGCATCCTTCACCTGCCAGGGTGTAATGTCCACCAAGTGCCACATGCTAGGGACCCAGCAGTGAAGACAAGCCCAGGCCATGGGTGACCCATGGTCACACATGTCTGCAGAGCATCTCATCCACATATGAGCTGACACCTGAATGCGCTGCTGTTTCAGGCTCAGCTCTGAGCATTTCTGTAGTTATCCAGCCCTCACCTAGGACCCACCCTCACCCAGGGGGCAGACCAGGCCTCCAGAAAGTGGGCGACTTGCCGGAGACCCAAGGGCAGAAGTGGGACGGGACTTATGTGTACAGACGGCACACTTCGTGTTGTGGGCTCTTTCCAACTCTGTGCTAAAGTACAGGCGTGTATGTGTGTGCGCACACACACACAGCCTAACCCCAGGCACCCATGTCACCAAGGAAACAAAAGCCCAAAGACCTTCTCTCCGTCGATTCCCGGGGCACCAGGCAATCCGAGTTCGCCCTGGAAGGGAACAGGCAGCAAGTGGGTTACCGTTACCCACTGTCCCCTCAATGGGTGGCCTGAGGGCCGGGCCAGGCTAGCTCCCCAGTGATGCCTTATCTACGCCCTCGCCTCAAGTCCTCAGCCCCCACGGGCCCAGGCAGCCCAGGGTTAGGATCTATAGGTGGTCAGGTTACAGATTGGGAAGCTGAGACTCGAAGGGTTAAACGATTTGTTCCAGGTCACACAGCCAGGAGCAGGAGCCAGGAACCCGTGTGATTTCAAAGTCCTGGGCTTTTCTCCTGAGTCTACTGGGCAGGTAGACAGGATGCATCCAGGCCACAGGAAGGAAGGGCTAGGTAGGCTGTAGCACTTTGTGACATCACCAGGGCCAAATGGCAGCTTCCTGGCGTGAAAGAGGCTTCCAGAGAGTAGCCAGGCCAGGAAGAAGGCACTGGCTTGGTTAGGGAGGAGGAGGTCCCTTTCTCCAAGCCCCAGAATCCAGGCAGGATGCTGGGAGCAGAGCAGAGGGGGCCTGGCATGGCAGGGAGGGGAGGGAAGTGGGCCCTAGAGACGAGGGGCATTGGCACTGACCTTGGATCCGGGGACCCCTGGTGGCCCTGGGGGTCCCTGTGGCCCGGGAGGCCCCTGTGTGTGGAAGGGAAGCCAGTCAGAGTGTAGGTGGGACCTGTCCCTCACGGCCCACCCTTCCATCGGGGGCCGTGGCTCTTTGGGCTGCAGCAGGGTCAAACCTCTATGTACCCTGCTTCTCACCCAGTCAGGACAGGCCTGTGTCTTGGGGGGGCTGGGAAGGGGCACCAGGCACTGGGAAGGTTCTGCAATGCCCTCCGTCACGAAGGGCCCAGAATCCCTCAGAGCAGGTCTCCCCCAACAGAGGTTTCTTCACAATGTGCCCTGCTCGTGATGCTGTGATGGCTCCTTACTGCCTCTGGGACCAAGTGGAAGCCCCGACTGGTGTCCAGGCCAGCCAGCATGGCTCCCAGCCGCGGCCCAGCACTGCCCTCTGCCTCCTCCCCAGCGCCGTCCTGCTGTTAGCTGTCCTGGGGAGTTCCGTGGTCCCACAGGCAGAGGAGGTGTCTTCAGAGTCTCTAGGTCTGACCCCACTCCCAGCTCCTGTCCCCACCCAGATTTCCTGCAGGTCACCTGGCCCCCCGGGCCCAATGCCATCCCGCAGACTCAAGCCCCCTCCCAAAGGCCACACCTGATTTAGTCCCTCAGCCCAACTAGTCCTGTCTCCCCACCTCCTCTCACCAACCTGCTCTCTCGTTTTTCCCTATTGAGAGTCCCTGGTCTCACCATCTCCCTCCATCCCACCACCTCCTCTCGGCCCATGACCAGCACCGACTTCCCCAGGGGCTCCTGGCTCCATCTGTCCCCACTCCTACTCCACTGTCCACACTGTGTGTTGTTTTTGTTTTCCATTCATTTATTCCAGAAAGAAAGCAGAAGCGAAAGCATAAATTTGTGGGCAGAGGCTGTTTACATTTGGCGGGGCAGCAAGACATACTCTTGTGTAAGGAGCAGGGTTTTCTTGTTCTTGTACTTTTCAACTGTTTTAGTAGTTTCCTGCAGTAACTTTGTTTCACCAATTAAAATAAACTCGTATGTGTGGTCTCCCCCTATGCCCTGAGATGTGTTTTAATATCACCTGTCGGTTCAAGAACCAACTGTGGCTGCCTGCTGCCCCTCAAGTCACCCCAGCCCGGCGTCCAAAGTCTGTTCCCCTTTCCCTGTCCTCATAGAACTTGTACCACGGGGCTCCCAGCTGCCCTGGGACACACCATGCACATGCCAGCCCTGGGGCCACCTCACCTTACCCCATCGTAACCCACCCCTCCCCACCTCACCCCTGCCCACCCTCCCCAACTCCTCCCCACCTCACCCCTCCCCAACCCACCCTACCCCACGCCATCTGATCATCCCACCCCACCTGATCACACACCTCCCCACCCCACCACACCACACATCACACCATGCAGGCCTGAGATGGGCCACAGTTACCATCAGCTTGTACTTCCCTGAGGCCTGTGGGAGATAACTAGAATGGAGGCTCCGGAGAGGTCAGTGACTCTGATGGCACCCCTCCCCACCCAGCTCCCTGCCTGGGGTACCCATGAGCAGTTGACACCCAACCTTTGTCTCCACCAGTGTTCCAAGCTTGCTAGGCACTGGGCTGGGCTCAGTGGCCACGCATTTCCGGAGGCTCCTGGGGCAGCCTGGCCGTGCTCATCCTCTCCTAGCTGTCATTAGAAGACAGCCCTCCAGCCTCTGCCCCTGCTCCCTACCAGGAGGCGTTGCTGGGGCTGGATTCTGCAAATGTTCTGCTTCCTGCCCCCAAAAGGAGGGCTTCCCTTTTTGCCTTGGCCTCCAGGGAGCTCAGAACACCAGGGGGCACATTCCCGGTAGCACTCTCAGCACCATGTGGGTCTCAACACAGTGCTGACTTCCTTTTCAGGGGCCTTGTGAAGCTGGGGTCCCTTTCTTAGAAGTGTGGGATTAATACACACAATGAGTGGCTATTCCCCTCAGGAAATGCACGAAAAGGAGGTGTGGCATCCTGCCAGGCACATCACCTTAAGAGCATCCAGGATCCTGCCATCATAGTCAATCACCACTGTGTCACCTTGCTCCCCCTTGAGGCCAGGGAGGCCCTGCAGCAGGAAGAAGAGAAGAGTGTCAGTGAAGAGCTGGCCTCGCAGTCTCTGTATCACTCAGGGACGGTCACAACCCACCACCCATGAGGGTCCTCATGCCATGACCATGGGAGCCGGGACATCTCTTCCCACATTCACCTGGCACGGGCTCCCAGGTTCACTTAGAAAGTGTTCCTGGGCCCGACAGGGGGTGCTGTGAGGGAAGTTGGGGACCTGGGGCCAAAACAGAGGAGGGAGCATCACTCTGCCTGGTGTGGGGTTGGCTGTGATTTGCCTTCACGCGGGACTCAGTCTGCTAAGGCCCCATTCCGGAAAACAGCAAGGCTAAGGCTGATGGGAAGTTCTTTAGACTTTTAAAGGTTGGCAAATAACAGAAACACCTTAGTCCTCCATAAAACACACGTGGGCTGGATCAAGGCCCCGTGCCTCAATTTCCCCACCTCTCACGGAGGTGGCACACAGCCTGTGGCCCACAGGCATCTGTACACGATCTACACCATCTCCCCCTCTGCAGAGCAGGGTGGCCTGAGCATGTGGGTAGACTCAGGCCTGCGGTGACACCTCACCAGGCCGAGAGCCCAGGTCTGGGCCGCATTTGCCGGCCACCTGTACCACCCTGTACAGTTGACACTGAACTCCTGGGGCCTGGTCCCTTTTGTGGAAGAGGAAACCAGCCTCTGGGAACAGGAGGGGACCTGGCCGCTTGAGGCCACAGAGCTAAGAACAGGATCGAGATGTGCATGGAGAGGGGTTGGTCACAAGAACTGGGACCAGCTAGGGCGGCTGTGTACCCGGTGACAGGGAGGAAACTTCTTAAGTTGGGGCAGCCCCCTGTGCCCCCAGAGGAGGGTGACGGCATGTGTGATAAACGGCTTGAATATTCCAGGAAGAGTCTAGGAGGCACGTACTCATCTGGGGTGTACCCCGTACTGGAATATCTTACCCGAAGCATGTATTGCAAGAAAAGAACAACAAAATTGCTAATGAAGGATAATAAATATATATGTAAGGACTCCAGTTCCTGGGGCTGGATTGTTCCTCTGGGGTTCTGAGGGGGTGCTTCTGACCCCGGACCCCATCAGCGTGGTCAGGGGTGGGGGGACACTTACTCGCAGCCCTGCAGCTCCGTCGGCGCCTCTCTGGCCGGGCTCTCCCTGTGGAGACCAGTGTTGACACCAGCTGCACGTGTCTGAAACTGAAGGTCTCCCTCACCCCCCACCCCCAAGACCCTTTTTCCCAAATGGTTTGAGGCCCAGTTGGTGGAGCCCTAAGGACCTAACTTATGTGACTGTACCCCAGGAATGGGGGTCCTAGAGGGCAGGCCTGTGGGACTCTCCTCTGACCCCACACTATGTAGAGATGGGCCACTGAGTCGTAGGAACTCAAGGCTATGTGGTGACAGCCATTCAGGTGGCCAGGCCGACTGCCACCCGCCCCCAGGCAGCCTCTGATGGCTCTTGAGGGAGACCCTGGACCCAGGCCCTCTGGGGACTTCCCATTTAAAAGGGCAAATGTGAGGAGAAAAAAATCTACCACCCATGAGAGGGCGCTGGTCTGGCAGGGCTTGGTTGGGGGTGAGGGCAGAGCAGCGCGCCCTCAGTCACCTTTGGCCCTGGGGTGCCATCCACGCCGGTCTCTCCTGGAGGCCCCACGATCCCTGTCTCACCCTGAAACAGAGACATTTCTGGTGAGCACGGGGCTGCCAGGGCTGCGGGCTTCCAGAGAAATTCCTGGGGACGTACCTGAGCCCACCAGGTGGGTATGGGGGATGGATGGACCTCAGGGTGCCCCGGGTCAGGGACTCAGGATCTAGGCCACCTCTGGGCTGGGTCTTTGTGCACATTTTTATCAGCTGACAGTCTCATTTTGGAAGCAGATGGGCCAGGGTTTGGTGGCCATTATGAGGGACTGGGAAAGTCGGGATGATACCCAGTTCCTGGCTCAGGGACAGGGCAGAGTGTGGCCATCCGAGATAGGACTGGAGGGAGGAGGCCAGGCCCCTGACCAGTGGGGCCCACGGCTTTCTGCTCTGCTCGTGTCTCTGGGATGTAAAAGGGTCAAGTGAGAGCTTTGCCAGGTAGACAAGAACCGGGGAAGCGGGAAGGCCATGTACCTACCTTGGACCCTATGGGTCCAGGGAGCCCTGGCTGGCCTGGCAACCCATCATCCCCCTGAGGAGAGAACAGCAGGGGCTGCAGCCCTGACACCAGGCCATGCGGGCAGCCCTCTGGCGGTCAGTCCGCCCTCCCTCCCCAGCTCTCCCCAGTGCAACCTGTCCACTCCTGCACCAACACTGGTCACACCGGGTCAAGGCAGCCCATCCTTACCTCCCCAGGACAAGAGAGGGGTCAGGCCCACCTCTGGCCCCTGCTCGTCCCAGCATGGGGCCAGCCAGACCACTCAGCAGTGGGTGTTCAGAGGGGAAGGGTGAGCAGAAGGGCAGGGAATGGATTACTTCAGTCAACAAATACCTTTTTGTTTTTTAAGGGAAAGGTGCAGGGGGGAATGAAGGTGAATACTCAGGCAGACAGGAAGAGAGAAGAAGTAGTATTTCTTTATCTATCTATCTATCTATCTATCTATCTATCTATCTATCTATCTATCTATCATCTATCTATCTTTAAAGGAAAGGTACAGGCAGAATGAAGGCATGTAGGCAAGCAGGCAGGAAGAGAGAGGAGGAAGAAATACTTGTTTTTATTTAGTGTTCACACTGGTTGCTCCCTGCCCTGGGCCCGGGACTTGAACCCAGCAGTACGTGGTCTGTGTCCTTTGGAGGAAGTTGACCTCACTGCTGCTCTACCAGGCTGTGCCAGAAGCATTATATTTCATTTTTATTTAGTTGTTCACGTTGGTTGTTTTCCTTGGACCCAGGACACAAATCCAGGTCCTTGGGATGTATGTGAACTGTGGTCAGCTGGAGGCTTCTGACCTAACCACTACTCCACCATGGCGCCTCCATCCACAAATATCTCGCAAGGACCCCCAGCAGGCCCAGCAGATGGGGGCCCTTGCTCAGTGGGTTAGGGGGGTCCAAGCACCAAGAAATATCCAGATAAACACATAGTATCTCCATACAGGGAGACTATTAGAGGATGGCAGTGTGGAGAGGGACTCGGGGAGGACTTCTTTCAGTTAGTGGCTGGGATGGTGTCCTGGAGCGGGGACTTGAGGAGGAGTGGGAGGCCCAGCCAGGGGAAGGTCACTGTAGGCTCGTGGTTCCCAAACTTGAACAGAGGTCAGTATGGCAAAGAGGGCTGCTTGGCCAGAGCATGGCCCATCCCCAGGGTCTCTGACTTGGTGGGTTTTGGGTCCAACAAGCCCTCACACAGCTGATGCAGACACTGCCTCACACCTGAGAGCCCGTCTCTGGCTGGAAACGGGAACCAATATGATGTATTTGAGGAAGGGAAAGAATGAGTGAATGCATGAATGCATGATGTGATCCTGGCTTCAGAGACATCCACAGTGAGGACCTGGGTCTGCTGAGGGGCCGGTGCCTCCCTAAGGGCAGCCCCCCGCCTGCCCTGTCCTCTCTGCTGCTCTCCCCCCAACACCCTGCTACCGTCCTTCCCAGGAAGCCCCATCCCTGGTCCCTCTCACCTTCTTTCCAGGAATGCCAGGCTCACCCTGAGGGGAGACAGTGGGAGTATAAGAGAGAGGTCGGCCTGCTGACCCACACCAGGCCTAGTGCAGAGACCCCAGCCTCTTGGAGAAGAGCTCATGGGAGGTGGGGCTGACTGTCCCAGACTCTCCTCCCTGCACAGCTGAGTGACCCAGGCCAGCCACTGCTCTTGGAACTGGGGCTGTGGTTCCCCAGTCCCAGAGGGTTGTGAGGCCACAGAGAAGGCGGTGGTAGTGAGTATGTTTTACCATTTGGGCCTCACAATCTGGTGTGAGGTATAGCTGAGAATCTCCTAAAGTCTTAAGATTTCAAGTGTCCAGTGGGATGACTGAACGTTAAGTACATTGCATTAAGGATCCTGAGTTAATTAATCCATCGTCAACTCACATATTTACCTCTTTGGGGGGACAAGAACATTTAAATTCTATTCTCTTAGCAAATCATATACCCTTAGAACACAGGAACAAACTGAGAGCCCGCGAGAGGAAGTCGCTTGCCCAGGGTCACAGAGCTCAGTCCCCTAATCCTGCTGTCTTGGCTTCAGTCGGGTTTGGGGGAGAAGGGTGGTGGGGATAATGGAGACCCCCAACCCCTAGGTCTGCGGAGAGTATGGGGGGTGAGGAGCACTCACCTTGGGCCCCGGGGCTCCCTTTGGGCCCTGGAACAAGAGAAGAGTGTTAAACATGGCAAGAAGGCTGCTCCTGGGCTGTCTTCCTTATCATGTGTCTATAATGGGACACCAAATCCCAGGGTGGAGGAGATGGGCTGTCAGTGAAACTGGGCTGGGTCCCCCATTCCTGGCCTGACTCCTTGTGTCTTGGACAGAACACTGCATTCGACCTCAATCTTAACCTGTGGCAGGCCTGCAGGCCCCCTCCTGGGGATGTGGGCACCATGAATTTTTCTGGACCTGGGTGCCTAGCCCATTGCTGGGGCAGGGGGTGGGCAGGGGCACAGAAACGCACACAGTCACACCCACAACCCTGGTGTGTGAGACGGACTTCCCAGCCTGGTGCCACGGCCCTGCTGGCCCAGATCCGTGAAATGCCCTGGATACGCACCATGTCGCCATCTTGTCCAGCCTCTCCTTTGGGACCCTGAGGAGGCAGAAGAGGAGAGAGGTGAGGAGAGGCAGGGACGCCGAAGCTCACTGAGCCAGACTCTGGGCTGGGCCTCCAAATACATTCTCTCATTTCCTCCTCACTGAACTCCCAGAGAGGAGATATCACTGTCCCCACTCCACAGAGCAGGAAGCGAGGGGCAGGGACGTGTGTGCCCAACTTGCCACTGGATGGATGGGCCAGCTGGGTGGGGGTACCGGACTCGCATCAGAGAGGAAGAGCAACTTGGAGACCCTGGGTTAGGGAGAGGGGTACAGTGAGGTCTGGCCTCCAGATTTCGGTTAGGACAGCTGAGGCTAACCAGTTAGTACTGGAGGCGGCAAGAGGACAGGAGAAGAGAGAGGAATGGGGGTTAGAAAGGCCTGCACTGAAACTCCCATGAGTCTCAGGGTCGGGGTCAGAACTGGGACTGAGATGGCAACCGAGGTCGGGGTGGGCTCTGCGGGTCTGTCTGGGGTTAGAGAGTTGGGGTAAGAGATGGGTTTGCGGTTAGGGCCAGAGTCTGGATAACAGTCTGAACTGGGGATGCGGATCAGGATTTGGGGATTTGTTTGGGGTCAAGGTCTCAGTTGGGGCTGAGGACCCAGCTGGAATGAGAGGCGAGGTTTGAACGGGGTAGGGTTTGAGGTGGCGTTGGCTGTAGGGTCAGGTTGAGGTTTGGGCACAGGCCCAGGGCTGGCAGTGCTACTCCACGGCCCCCTCTTACCTCGGGGCCCTGTGCTCCTCTGGGACCGTCCCTCCCAGTGTCTCCGGGGGGGCCCCGGGCCCCAGGGAGCCCAGGAGGCCCGGCAGCTCCAGCTCGTCCTTGGTCTCCCTGAAAGAGACGGGGCCTGGCATGACGGAGGGTAATGGGGTTCCAGTCTCCAGAGAGGGCAGTCCCGATGCCCTCTGCAGGCTCGGCGGGAAGGGCTTTGTTACCGGGCCTCTTGCAGCCACATGAAGGGGCAGGTCCTTTCATGTTGCCATAAGAGGCCAACAGAACGTTCTGTACTTGAAGGGATGTGTCATCTCTCCAGCAATCTGATGCCTGAAGCCCACCTATAGTGCTTAGGTGGGTGCGAGACAAGCTGTGTACGGGAGAAAGCACTGTGCCAGTGGCCCCCGCTTCATTCTGGAAAGGGGGCTGTGCCTCCTGAAAGACCTTCCTTGTTGGAAACCTCCTTTATTCAGCGATGGAGAGGGGGGCACATGTGGGCATTTGTCCAAGAAATGAAAATTACATTCATATGGAAGCCTGGATACAAATGTTCATAGCGTCTTTATCTGTAACAGCCCCAAGCTGGAAACAACCCACATGTCCTTCAGTGGGTGAACTCTTACCCAGCTGGGGTTCACCCACATCACGAAACACTGCTGGGCAACAAAGAAGGAACCAAGCACGTCACCCGGATGCAGCTCAAGGGAATAATCAGGCTGAGTGAAAAAAAAGCCAGTCTCCAAAGGTGGCATTCTGTATGATTCTAGCTACACAACATTATTTTTTAAAGGAAAGGCGCAGGCATGCAGGAAAAGAGAGGAAGCAGCAACATTTGATTTTATTTCCATTTACTTGTTCACATTGGTTGTTTCTCCACCTCCGGAGCGGGACTAGAACCTAGCAGGCCTATGCAGCCTGTGGAGGCGACTGACCGACACGCTGGCCCACCAGGGGGCGCCTGCACACCACTCTTGAAATGGCGACGGTAGCGCGTGGTTGTGGGTGGGAGGAGGGCGGGAAGTGACAAGCTCTAGAGGAGTATCAGGAGTGGTCTCGGCGGTGATGACGTGACTTCAGTGTGATAAAAATATCTAGCACCACAAGAGACACGCACGTGGGTAAAATGGGTGAAAATCTGAGTCAGGGTGGTGGGATGCATCGGTGTCAATTTCTAGGTCCTGTGCCTGTGCTCGTGTGCTGGGAGGGGCACCTCAGGGGAGAGAGGGTGAAGGGCACTCGTGGTACGATTTAGTACGATTGCGTGTGAATCTACAATGATCTCTAAAGGTTTAATAATAAAAAAAAAGTGACGAAAAGCCACACGGACATGCAGCAGCAAATCCTGACACATGAACCTGAAGTTAGTGCTGGGTCAGACCTCAGCCAGCCAGAGCCCTCGCCCCATGGTCCCCACTTTCACAGAGGGAAGCCCAGCAGCCCCGGCAGCACTGCCCGGCCCAGTCACGAGGCCCTCCTGGCTCACGGGCTGCAATTTCCAAGCCTCCTGCAGTGAGCAAAGCAGGAGGTGCTTGTGTGTGCCCAGAAAGAGAGGGAGATGTCACCCATGCCCAGCTGTTGTCCCACTGTGCTGGTGGGCAGCTGGGATCAGAGAGGGTCATCAGTTACTTGGGGGTGACCGGGAGGACAGACAGCGAGCGCCTCCTCCAGCCACTAAGGCCAGTGGTCTCTGGTGGATACTTTTTTATATCCATAGCCCACGTACGACAGAGCTCACGAGTTTTCCCAAGTAACACAGGAACCGAAGTTCCCAATGTGCGCCATCCGGATGCGTCTGACATGGCAGGGTCCCGACCAAGAGGGCCTAGTCCAGGACAAAGAAAAGTGACATGCTGGTTGGGTAAGCAGCCGTGGGTGGCGGTGTGGCAGGTACTTCCTTCTTCCGTTTTATGGTCTCATCAGGAAGAACCTGAAGACACCCTACCGCTGCTGCTCCTTCACAGCTCGGCCCAGACTGGGAGCCACTGGCCTGGACTCCACTTTTTAAGGTAAAATACATGGGTGGAGACAGCAGAGCAGCTCCTAGGAGAGGCTCTTAGGCTCTTCTCCCTGAGCTGTTTGGGAAACGAGGCTGCCCAGTGGCCACTGCCTCCTCCCACAGGGCTCGGAGGGCTGAGGTCTAACCCTGGGAATCCGGGGCCGCGTCGAGGCAGGTACACAAACCAGCAGGCCCGGGCACGCCACTTGGTCATTCTACCTTGAGGACCCGGCGATTGTACAAGTGACGGTCTCTAGCGATGAAGCCCGGGTTCAGTCGTGGGAAGACCATCTAGCCAGCAAACAGGTCGTACGGTCAGAAGGCAGGAGGGTGGCTTAGGAAATCACAAGGCTTTTTTTCTGGAGGCACAGCCCCTTAGCCCAGGGCAGAGAAAGGCGGCTTGTTGATGGGGGAGCAGAGAAACATGTCCTCCTAGATGGCGGGCATGCTCGTGCCCCTGCATGGGCTCTTCCGCTGTCACCCCGCCCCTCTGCGTCAGGAGCTGGGGTCTGTTCCTCTCTGCTTTGATTCAGGTGGGAGGGGGGACTGATGTGACTAACAGAATGCAGGAGAAGTGGTGTGTGTCATTCTGGCTAGAACTCTTGACAGACCTGGAAGTCTGGCTTCCTGACTGACTCTGGGGGGCTCCTCTAGGAAGCCCGCCACCATGCTGGGAGAAGCCCAGAGTCACCCACAGGTGGGCGCTCCCCAGCTGAGCTCCCAGACAACAGTGGTGCCAGCGGTGGCCGTGTGAAGGTTATGGCCTCGGCGGGCTGGGGGAGACCCCAGGCACTCAGGGGCCATGAGAGACAGTGGCACATTTAAGCCATTGTGCTTTTGGGGATGTTGGGACAAGAGGGAGGAAGGATATGCTCTTCCGTGACACCTAGGTTGGGTAATTCTTGTCTGTTGGGGAGCAGGGAAGCTCAGCTCCCATAGCCATCAGAAAGCAGGCAAAAACGTGTTTATCAGCAGCCACAGAACTCAGAATGGGTGCTTTTCCTTTGACCTCAGGGGCCTTTCACCAGTTTGGGTGGCCCTGTCCTCACCTTCTAAACACCTGGCCCAGAACAGCTCTGTCTTGGGGACTCAGCCTGACCAGCACCCTCAAGCTCACAACTGCCCTGGGATGGGGGTCCTACACGGGGCTCAAGGTATGAGGTCGCAGACTGGGACCCAGCCACGCCAGAGCTAAGCTCCTGCTTTGAGAAAGGAAAAGTGGGGTGCAGCACAGAGATCTACCCCCACCCTCATTTCCCTTTCATGTCCCCACAAAGTGCCCTTGCTGGGTTCACGCAGCCCGCACTCCATTCCCGTCTCTGGTGCTTGCGATGCTCAGTGTAGACGGTTCCCCCAGCTACCATGCCCACCCACAACCTTCTTGCAAACCACCAGGATGGCACCCCTTGCCTTTCTCTGGGCAGCTGATGCGCCCCCCCCCCCCTTGGCCTCTGCAGCCTGGCCTCTGCTGCTCCCTGGCCAGGTGTGGTGGAAATGGCAAGGGCACATCTCTCGGGCTACTAGTGACCTTGTGCTGAGGTCCGTTTTGAGGGGACTTCCCACTTGGGGTCTCTACTCTCTTGCAGCCTCTGAATGGATCCTGGGTTGGGCATGAGACACCGCTGAGTCCCTGGGCCCAGGGGCATGGAGGGCCAGGTGTGGGCTGGGCAGACACCAGTCTACTGCTCCCATGTGGGGTGCTGGGCGCCCACTTTATGACTGCAGTGAATCTTTAACACAGAGGCTGGGGTAGGGGCTGTCACCTCCACTCCCAGTTGGAGAAACTGAGTCTCAGACAGGAAAGTGGCTGGTGAGTGGCAGAGCTGAGCTTTGGGCTTAGGGCTGCAGACTCCATCCCCTTCCTTCTTCCTGGGGTGCTGGGGCCCTCAGGAAGCTCAGTCTCCCGTCTGGGCCTCGGGCCAACCCCCCAACTCACAACCACAGTGGTAAGTGGGACTGGTGTGCCCAACAGAGCCACCTGTCTGTGGGGAGTGGCAGCCCCAGCCAGACCAAGGTGTCTGGGGTTTCTACCCAGTGGCAATGAAGTGAACGAAACATGCAACGGAAGGGACTGTGGGCGGAGGGGGTGGCTCCCTCTTCCTGGAATAAAGTGTAGGGACCCAGAAGAAACACTGCGCATGTCTGATTACAATATAAAACTGACCATGATCGTGGGGTGTGTGACATTCTTACCCGGGGGCCAAAGTCTCCTGGTGTGCCCTAGAAAAAGAAAACAGAAAGATGCGTCACCGCTACTTTTCTGACTCCATGACCAGTGCTTTGCATGCATGCACTCACTCGAATACGTGCAAGTTCTGCTTTTATCTCCATTTCCGGTGGGGAAACCAAGGCACAGAGAGGCTAAATAACCTGCCCGAGGTCCCACAGCAAGCAGGTCCAGGGCTTGGAACCAGGAGGGCTGTGATCTACCACCAGCCCCAGACCTGGAAACAGTCACCCCCACTGTGTCCCCACACCGCAGGACAGGTGGGGACGCTCGTTGATGAACAGTTGTAAGTCACCAGTTTGAGGGGCAGAATGTTATGCAGCAATAGATGCCCAGACACTGATTTCTGGGTTCAAAACCCCTGCGGTCATCATCTCTACAGTGCAGTAGCCTCAGTCAGCACGCAGGAAGGTGACGGCATGGGTGTGCTAACAGCATGGGTGCCTCATTCTCTCTGGAGACCTTCAGGCCGTCACCAGGTACCATCTTCCCCGTGGCTCTGTGATGGTTTTATTTTATTTTATGTCTTGCGAGAGGAGGGTATTTTATCTTTATTTAGTTGTTCACACTGGTTGTTTCCCCGCAGACCTGGGATTTGAACCCAGGGATACGTGGCCTGCGCTCCTTCAGAGGTGAGTGACCTAACCGCTGCTCCACCAGGGCGTGCTTGTGTTGGTTTTAATTTACAGGTGGAGAGACAGGCCTACAGAGCTAGACAACTTACCAAAGACCACCCAGTGGGCGGTGGAGCCCAGATGCAATGTGAGGCTCTGTGCACAAGACCCTAAGCCTTGCTCAGCCCTGATGCTGGCCGGGAACCCTGGCTGCCATTACCTGAGAAGCCACATTGGGGGTGGGGTTGGGGGGACGGGGGTGGACATGCCCAGATCTTCCCTGGAAGTTCGATCAGTCAGGCCACCTAGGTCTGCTCTGGGCCCTGACGCTCCCCTGATCCCACCGTGGGACACACAGGCCTCCCCTCTCTGCCGCTCCCTTGTGAGGGAGTCGCCGGCCCTGCAGAGGTCTGGCTGTGAGCTCTCACAAGGGCTGTGTGTCAAGAGCCCGGGGGTGGCACTCTGTCATCCGTTTTTCTGGGGGTGAGTGAGTGTTCTTTACACAAAGAATGCCATCAACGGTCATTGCTCACGCCCCCCCGGTTCCCGATACCCGCTTTTAGGATCAGTTATTCCGGGTGGACTGAGCTTTGGGTTTTGGAATGCTCTGGTGCCAGGAGAATCCAGGGTCAGTGTCACTTACCTTTTCCCCCTTGGGGCCTGGAAGTCCCTGGAGAGAAGGTGGAGAAAGAGTAGGTGTGAGTGAGGAGTACTAAGTACTATGTACTAAGCTGGTCCCCCTTCCCGCTTCCCTAAGGCTTTGAGGTCAGGAGGGCCTGGGAGGCGGAACAGAGCTGCGGCCGGCTGAGTGGGAAACACACTGACCCCAAGGCAGAGTCTCTGTGCTCAGCATGAGGGAGACGGCCAGGTGGGGAGCTTGGGGCCCAGGAGTGGAGGCCACTGTGTTTTCTTAGCAGGGACAGGTGCATGTGCCAGTCACTTTTCCCAGAGGGCCCTCTCTGCTTGGTACCTGCTGTGCCCGCTGTGAGGTGGCTGCGGCCTTAGTTGTCTGTCTGCAATCTGTGAGACGGGCCATGACAGAGAGCCCATCTCCAGCGCTTTCCTCGGGGCAGCAGCAGAGTTTGGGGTGTGTGAGTGTGGAGGTGGCTTCTTGCCACACTCTCTGGCTGCAGGGAAGTGTGTCAAGCTACCAGGAATCTAGGGAAGACGATCAAGCTACGAGGCACTGACTGTGAGGCTCAGAGTCCCCTCGGTGGCGAGCAGACTGGGGACAGCCCGATGAGGGACTGACCACATCAGTGGCCTTCATCTTTGCCCAAACCATGTGTGTTCCCTTCAGCCAGTAATGGATTTGCTTGTTCATTCATTCAGCAACTATGGACACTAGGTAGTTGGTGCTTTCCTTCCACCCTTTAATGCAAACATCATCAGCCAACTCTTGAATTGTTCATGAATCGATTCATTTCCTCATTCACATGTCTGAGCAACTCTCATGCATTTCTCCATTCACTAACTAACTTCATCCATGAGTTCGAGTGTCTTATAATTTATTTACATCACTGCATTTCACTTGCCTTTCATTCACCCTTGTTTTTATCCACTCATCTATCTATCCTCTTATCCATTAGTTCATTTGTCCATCTACCCACCCATTTACTCACCCATCCATCTCATTTGTTCATTTGTTCATTCCTTCTTTCCATCCATCCATTAATCCATTTGTCTGTTCATCCATCCATTATTTCCTTTCATCCATCCATGTACCCATCCACATACCCACTCATCCATCCATCACATATCCTTTCGTCTATCATCCATCTATCCATCCATCCTTATATCCATGCGTCCATCCATGTTTGTCCATACATTCATCCCCATGTAATTATTTGTTGGATCATGCCGTCTCCCTGTGCAGCTAGCTCGTTCTGTGGTGAAGGCCCAAGGACCACAGGCTCCCAGCGGTGGTGCTGAAACTCCTCAGCCTGTACCTACCAGTGAAGTCTTGAGACTAGATGAGGAGGACAGCTCGTGCCTAGGAATTGCCCTGTATGTTTCGAAGGCTCAGTAGTCTGTACTGTCCTCAGTTTCCACATCCCCAGAGTGCCCTTGATAGGAGTTCATGACTCGTTTGACAGGATCAGGATCAGGCAGTAAAGAGGCCTCCCCATGGTCAAACAGCAAAGCAGGTGGTGGAACCAGATTTAAATCCAAGTCTTATGGCCATCAGGCTCTGTGTTGAGCCAGCTACTTGGTGGCCCTTTCCCTCTGGCTCCTAATGGTCATTCCCAGCCCCACAGTGGCGCCCCATCCCAGGCCACCTATGACTGCCCTGTTGTCACTTACAGGCTTGCCATCCAGGCCCAGTGGCCCCTGGAAAATAAGAGAAAAAGAAGAAATTACACATGGGAGAGGCATTTTCTTTGTTTTACAACAGGAGGCCCTACTGAGTGACGAGAGACCAAAGCCTGCCCTGAGCCCATGGTCTGGGTCCGTTTCATGTGACCTCAGGTTAGGACCATCTGGGTGATGTCTGCTGCCCAGAACCCCCTCCTCTGACAGCACAGCCTATCTCTGGTCCCAAACCACCCCATCTCCGCACCTGGGGCTTCGGCACATGATCACATTGCCTTGGGGGATTGGTTTGGGGTGAGCATTAGGCCTGGTGCTTTTGCAGGGAATTTAGGGCTTTTGTCTCCTGATGGGGCTAAGCCTGGAGTTCCCAGGACACCACGTGGTAGAAAAAGAGCTGAAAGAGGAAAGCAGAGCAGAGACAAGGGCAGGGCAAAGCGCCCGGTGTGGAAAGAACCCTGGCTTCCTTCCTTCATCCCGTAATACCTTTTTTTCCCCTTAAGCCAGTTTGAATTGCGTTTCTGTCATTTGTAATGTTACGACTGGGCATTTTGGTCTCTCCCGCCCCCACGTCCCATGTTCTAATGTGGTGGCCCTTGGGGGGACGATTAGGAACGGAGGGTGAGACCCTCGTGAACAGGGTTAGTGCTCTGATACGAGGAAGCCCCCAGCTCTCTCTCCACCTTGTGAGGACCTGGTAAGAAGTCGGTCGTCTGCATGTAGAAGGACTTCTGGAGGAGGCCTGGGCATGTGCACCCAGGGGTCAGAACAGCCAGGTCCCAGCACCAGCAGACTGGCCAATTAACGCAGCTAAGTAACTAAAACCTCAAATGATGGGAGCCCCCAGGGGCCAGACAGAGCCCCAAGATTGTGCTGGTGCCCCAACCTCACACTCCCTGTCTGCAGAACGGTGAGAAGTTACCCAGTCTCTGGGACTCAGTCACAGCAGCCTGAACGGGCTTAAGATGGGATGGGAATGGCCTGGAAGCTCTTTCAGCTTTCTGCATGGTTATGGTTTTCAGGCAGAAGTCAAGGGGGAGAGAAACCAAGTAACACAAAGCCAGGTCCTGAGAGATGGGGCGTCTCAGGGGTCTCCCAGGGCCACTGTGGTGTCTGCAGAGGACAGTCATCAATCACTGCAAAGCAGCCCCCACTGAGCCCCCTCTACCTCTCCACCCACCTACCCATTCACCCATCCTCTCAACAAAGCCTCGCCGAGCTCCACCTCCACGCAGGGTGTAGAGGAACATGGCAGCGGTGCCTCTAGCCGGGTCCACCTGGTCTCTCCTCCCTGTCACTGCCTCCTTGTCCTCACATACACTGCACCTTTGACCCCAGCCATGCTGCATGTAGTTGCACTCTCCTGAGCTTTTGTACATGTGCCTGCCTACCTGGCACCCGCTTCCCACCTTCAGCTCAGTTACCTCCTCTTCCAGGAAGCCCCCTAGGCTTCTCCACTTCCCAGAGTCAGGCGGGTATTCTGTCTCATGACACAATGTATTATTAATGTGTAGGCTACTCAGATCTTCCATTAGTTCTAGGAAAACGGGCTGATCCCTGTGCCCCAGAGTTTGGTTGCAAGTGCTGAGTCAAACGCAGGAAAGGTAGTGATACAGAGGAACCATAATATGATGTAGGGGCAGACAAGGGGTCCTGCTGGTTTTGAGCGTGAAGACAGAGCGTTGAGCATGATGACTGCGCGTCTAGTGTTTGGGGGTGCGGAGAAAGAGCAGGGACACTCCCTTGAGAAAGTAACAACTGGGGACTGGGATACAGCAAGTGTGTGCGTGCAGGGCACTGTGGATGGAGGACAGTCCAGCGAAGGCTGGGAAGGGATGGCCGCAGGGGCTGGTGAGCAGGGGACAGCCTGGTCTCTGCATCCACCTGGCCCCGGTCTCTCATAGGTTTGTCCCTATCCCTCCCTGTGGGGCCACTGCACAGGCTGCACTCCTGGTCTAGCTGGGGATCCTTGTGGCCAGGGCCAGCCTGTGTCCCCAGCCTGAGGCCCCTGAGCCCCTGTCTCTAGTTCTCTTCCTGCTTTTGCTTGGATGTTCAAGGCCCTTCCCGGCCTCTCCAGCTGGTGGCCTCACTCACCCTGGAGAAACTGCCTCCCAGGAGATGTTCTCTTCTCTGGTCTTGACCCTGCCGGGAGTTGGTGGGCCCCACTGCTGCGTCCAGCAGAGGACAGCTGGCTTCTCTGGCTCCACCCCCAGGCTGCTCTGAGCAGACGGCCAGTCTGTGGCTACTCCCCCAGATTTTGTGAGAAAGGCCACTTCTCGGCGCCCACGCCAGGCAGGGCTTCGCGCCGGGCCGGAAGCCAGGGCAATTCCGAAAACTGGTCTCTTAAGTGCTTCTCGCCCCCTGCCTCGAGGTCAGCTGAGGGTCTGGACAGTGAGGTGATGGCCTGGGAGGAGCTGGGGGGACAGGAGAAGGAGAAAGGGCCATTCAAAGTCTTGGGGCCCTGGCCCCCATCATTTGAGGTCACCCTCCATACTCAGGTCCTGCTAGGCCTGCTCAGGGCCACCTCCTCCTGGACCCTCACCCAGGCCCGGCCCTCTCAGCTGTCATGGCACACATAGGGCCCAGTTCCATCTTGGGGCTCTTGGTGGCCCCGTAACTTGTATGGAAGAAGAAACGGAGGCCCTGCAGGGTAAGGCCTTTGTTCAGGCCATGAAGCCAGTAACAGGCGGGGCAGGAGCCCAGGCCTCTGTTCTGTGTCCTCTCTGCATTAAGCCCTTCTCCTGAGGGGGCGCCTCCCCTGGCTTCCAGCCTCCAGTGAGCCCTCATGGGCCTCCGGTAAAGCCTTCCTGGTTCTGTCCCACTTCCCCTGGCCTTCAGGGCCCCTGGTCCAGGGAGGCTGCCACCCAGAGTGCCCAGGTCCCGTGTGCCCCTGCGTGTCCTGATGCACTGACCCCAAAAGCAGCGTGAATTTCGACCTTCTGCAAATCAGTATGGATTACAAATAACATAGTTCAGACTGAAATTACAGAGAAAGCTTCCTCTTCACATGCCAAGTGGGAGCATGCAGCAGGCGTGGCTGCAAGGTCACTGGCAGTAGCAGGGGACAAGTTCAAGGCCGGGACACAGAGCAGGGCTGGGTCTGAGGATGTGGGTGCCCTGCCCCTGGGGAACCCCACCCACCCCCAATGGCACGTCCATGAATGTTCGGCACCGATTTGGACTCCATTCTTGTGTCTGCCTTCACTGTGGCCCTTGGAGACAGGCACGTGGCGCCTTTCTAAGACGAAAAAGCTCAGCCAGGTGGCTTGTGCAAGAACTGAAATAGGCCCGACTCTGCAGCACTTCCTGCTGGCAGCACAGACAGCAGGAGTGACAGATGCCATCCTGGGGGACCTGGAGCATAGCCTCCCAGATCTTGCTTTCCTTCAGGGATTGCTGGTATACCTGACCCTCCCTGGGCAGGGCTCTCTGCACCCCTCCATTCCGACCCTCTGTCAGAGAGCATGCTGGGCTAGATGGCTCTGTTTGTTGTGTGACCCTGGAGAGCCAGCCAACCTCTCTGAGCCTTAGGACCTGTTGTCCCCAGCAGGGTGATTCCTCCCTGACTTCACTCCGGTTTTCTCTAAATACTGCTGTATCCATCTGGTGCTCTGAGCCTGATGCACTGTATCCACCACACTGCTTCCTGGGCCCAAGCTGTGATTTCCCATCTTCCTTCACTGCAGTGTCCTGCCTCTGCCTGGCCAACTCCTACTCATTCTGCAGAGCCCATCTGAAATGGCCCCTCTTTTGGGACCCTCCCTGGGGAAATGCAGCATCCACCCAGCCCATGCGCCACAGAGCTGTGCCCTCCTAGGGCACAGGAGGAGAGCCCCAGCCATGCTCTAGGAGGCATGTGGAGTGGTGGGAGAAGGCAGACTCTGGATCCAGACTCACCTGGGGTCAAATCATTACTTTCCCATATGCTAGCTGGTGACCTTAAACCTTGTCATCTGTAACAAGGAGATGGCCCCCCTGCCTCCCTGATCTGTGCACGCGGGTTCTGCTGGAAAGGTGCTCTGGACATGTGCACCGAATGAAATGTATAACTACCAGAGCGAGAACAAAACAAGCCCCCTTCTCCCAGCCCCTTTCCTGGGGGCAGCACAGGCACAGCGTCTACAGGAACGGAGCCATGCCTAGGGAAGCTCACAGGGCCCCTTCTTATTTTTAAAGCCATCTACCCTTAGGTTGGCAGGAGAATCTTGGTTTTAGGAAGGCCCTGGCATGTATGTGAAACCCCAGCACCATTCCTAAGGCCCTTTCCTGAACTAAAACCTATAGTCTCTTACATATGTGATCCCAAAGAACTTTCTGGAATACAAATCTGACCACCTTGCTCTCCTGCTTGACGCCTTCTGAGGCACCTCACTCCTGAAGGATGACACCTTACCCCTGGTCTGGTGCCTCAGGTGCCGGGCATGTGTCTTGGTTCAGCCCCTCCCAGGGTTGAAGCTGCCTTTGGCCCTTCAATGGGTCCCCACACCCAGTTCTGGAACATCTGCCACGTTGGCATGACCCACTCAGAGTAGTGGGTGTCCTAGAAGTGTCCACTGTGGAAGGGTGTCTGGGAGGGCGGCTTGGCTTCCTCCCAAAGAAGGGGAATGTCAGTGTACCCGCCATTTCTGGAATGTTACAGTGGTCAGATCTCTCTGCCGCTTCTGGAGCGTGACTGCCGGCTACCTGTCTCCTGAGGGATGCTGTCTCCTGCCAGACTCCGAGACTGTCCCTGGTGGGTCACAGGGGGTGCAGCTTTGGCCTCCAAGGCCTCTTCCGGGTGTGTGAGGAGCCCCCCAAGTGGCAGAAAATCACTTTTCCCACGAGGGGCTTGGCCTGTACTGTGGATCACAGAGCTTGAGGCTCGCAGCTGTGGGACTATAAAATGAGAGAATGAAGCTTGCAGTCTCAGAATAAAGGCAGAGGGTGTGCTAGGAGCGGGAATACCCAGCCTGGGCTGGAGGAAAGTCATCTCTGATTCCCTGGGAACCCAAGATTGGAGCTGTGTGCTGTTGGATCTGACATGGAGCAGATTCCTTTGGCAAACACATAGCGGCCCCACATGTAAATATTTACAAAGTAGAGGATGTTGGCCAGTTTTAGGGGATGGAGCTGACCCATAGGCACGGCCTTGGCCTGTGGAGGTGGCTCTGGGCTCATCTTTAAGAACACCTAGGCAAGCAGCTGATCCAGGGTCATGAGATCTGTGTCTGGGGAAATGGCTGACGTTTGACCTTGGAGAGGCAGCTGGCTCATGAGTAAGAGAGAGTCACTGACAGGGGACACAGTTGCGGGGTGGGGACAAGGACAGAAACAGCCTGGCTTTGGTGTCAGATGGACCTGTCTGACTGGGGGGCATGATTCTACTCCTTCCTGCCCTGGAGAAGGCTGGTGCTTGAGCCATGAGCCCTCAGGGGATGGGCCCTGCCTTCAGTGACCCTTTTCCAAACTGGTGCCCCACGGAACACTGTCCTGCTGCACATCAATAGGCTCGCCTGGGGAAAGGGGTGCTGCAGCCAAGTAAGTTTGAGAAACACTGGGTTCCATCATGTGAAAAAGATTTCCTTTCCACAAGACTTGTCTGAGGCATTGTCCTGTGTGGGTCACCAAGAGGGCAGCACTCCCAGTGTCAGTGGACCGCTCATCAAGGCCTGGCTGCATCTTAGCAAAGCACTTGCAGGGTGAGGCTGGGGGCGCGGAGTGTCTCCTGACCATGCATTTCTGGGCGGGGTGCTCCCAGAGGAGGAGCAACAACCTAGGGAAGGTCAGGGGCTGAAGGGAGCTGAGACAAACATGGGGTGGGTGGTAGGGTCCACCCAAGTGTCCCATGACAATAAATTCTGGGTAGACCGGCTGTATGGAGGTGCAGAGTCCAGTCTGGGGGCACGCCCCTGGGGGCGGGGAGCCATCGTGTCTGGGCAGCCCTCCCCGACCACGGGGTGGTTAGCGCCGGCTGTGCCCCGCTCCTCTCCCTGCATCTCCCACGGGAGGAGTGGGAAGCCCACCCTGTGAAGGCAGGCATGGACCTGGCTGGGCGTGGGTGTGGCACTCTCTCCAGCCTCCAGCGCTGCCCCAGCACTGTGCCCCTAGGTGCTTGGTTCCTGGGGCTCTGTCTCCTGCCTGATCAAAGTTCTGGGATTCACCAGAGGTTTTCAGCACCTTCTGCCCTCCGCGAAACAGCTGTTTACAAGCCTTGGTTCTGCTTCAAATCACTCTTTGCTGGAGCCGATCAGCGGAGCTCGAGATGTTTCCGGATGTGGGGAGCAAACAAAGCCCTGAACTACACATGAGTAGCAGGCCCGGTGGGCAGCCATCCCAGGGACCTCAGGCGGGAGGAGCTCCCTTGTGCAGGCTCAGCCCCTTGCCTGGCTCACGGATCTGGTACCCCCAAGCCTCAGTTTCCCCCTTTGTGAGATGGAGGTCATGGCCTTTTCCTCTCAGATGCCAAGTTCAAGATGGCACTCAGTTCAATCCCCTGATGTCGTCTCCTCTGTCAGACCAATCTTAAGACATGAGACTCAGCCGGCAAGCTGACACGGAACTGGGTCTGCCTTGGCCCCAGGGTGGCCGCGCTGGGAAGTGACCTTTGTGTGGCCTGCTGAGTGGCCTGACTGTGCTGCTGCTGACTTCTCTGAGGTCCTGGGTTTGCTCCCTCACTCCCTGCTTGAATCTTTCCTAAGCAGAATTCCATAGAGCAATCTTTTGAGAAAAATGAACCCAAGTGGACAAACTTATTTCTTCGCGAAGCAAGCTTGATGGCCCCAATGCATGGGGCTGTGCAGATAGGTTCCTCCATGCGGGATCCTGTCCCTGCCAGCTGTGGCTCATGCCCCTGTCCGTGGGTGTCTGTGGAACCGCAAGAATTGAAGGGACTGGCCGTGTTTAGCTGCAGATAGGACGAAGTGCTCAGACAGGCCGGAGCTGGGCAACTGTCTTGCTCTCTGGCTGTAATGAATGCCGACAGCTCCCAGTGGGGAATGGGGCACTTAAAATGCACCGGGACGGGGCCCCTGGATGAGGGGGCTTACCAGGATTATCAGTGCAGGGCCCAGTAATTACGGCCCAGATGTTGACAATTCATCAAATTACAAGGCTGCAGGGGCCTGGGGTCCTGGTCTGGGACGTACGCATTCCTGTGTGAAGGCCCCCTCATTAGGGCTGTCCAGTGGGCAAGGGGGTGGGCGGGCAGCCCCCTCAGGGGCAGGTCAGCACCATGTGGTTCTGATTTCTCAGGCCTGGCTGTCTGCACACACGTGGGCCCCCGCAGGACTGTCTGGGGCTAAGCAATTGCCTGGACTTGAGTTTAGATGAGAAGACCCCACCTCTCTGGTCTGGCCCTGCCGTGGCTGGTGGAACTTGCTTCTCCCGGGGAGCCCTTTCCTGCGGTCTCTGGTATGATGCAGAGTGGGGGCTCTTGGCACCTGCGGCACCCAGACTCACAGCAAATCTTGGGAGTGTTGAGTGGAGTCACAGGAGTCTGCCAAGGTCAGGGACCTGCCCTTCACTTGCAGCTTGGCCTCCTCATGGCACCCACTGCCCACTCCTGTATGTCAAGTGAGGGCTGGGCCTGAGTAAGACTGGCTAGTCTGGCTGGGTTTGGTCTGCACATAAAAAATATCACCCTCACCCCAAATCACCGAATTCAATGTAAGCTTGAAAAAATTGGGAATTTTTGCATAAACATCTGGGGCTGGGACTTCCCTTGAAAAGTTGGAAGACTTGCACTGGGGCCCATGTGCCTGGCGGTACCTGCTGGTTCAGGGTTTCTCTGTCTGGCACCACCCCAGGGCCCCAGGCTCTGGCTCTCCCTGCTGCTTCATGCCTGGCTCTCTGCTCCTTCAAAGTGGGTTCTGTAAGGGCATTTGGGTTTGTCACCCTTGGCCTAGAAAAATCTCCCAAGTCAGCATGCCCTAGTGCAGCAGGGGTTGGGTGTAGTCCACATACATCTCAGGTCCCAGGTTCATGTCCTGGGACTGGTGGGAATAACCAAGATAAACAACTATATAAAATAAAATGTTAAAAAAATCTCCGAGGTCCCTTCCAGCGCTATGATTATGTGGAGCTGGGGAGCCAGCTGGCTTCTATTTTGGGGAGGGGGTATGCTCAGTGAATATCCCGTGTGTGCTGGAAGCAATTACCCAAGTGTCCACGTTATATATCATGGCTAGAAGAGCTGGTCAATGCCTTTGAACTGGTCCCAAAATACCTGCTTAAATTACACACTTGCCTGTTACACGATTACCCTGTCAGGTATCAGGAAAAAATCATTCCTGGGTGGGGAGGAGGGACTCAGGACTCCCCTGGGGTATGGTCAGGGAGAGGGTGGGACTGGTGAATAGGGCTGTGTCTGCCCCGTCTCCAGCTCAGAGAGCAGGGGCTACACGGGACACGTGAAGCAGCAGACAGGCTGGGACACCCATCTTGGTGGAGCCTCTGTGGAACTGGGGACCTAGCAGACAGAGCAGCAGCGGACCAGGAGGGTGACAGTCCTGGTGTGGCTGAAACTGTATGATGGACACTTCTAAAGGGTGTGGGGCAGCCTGCCTAGGAGAGCATGCGTGACAAGCAGTGGCCACTGAGGTGTGCCTCATTGGCTTGGGTGTTAGGGCTGCGCCTGGGGCGTAGCCCGCATGCAGCCCAAGGACCTGGGATCACAGCCTGGGATCAGGGAGAATGAATCAGATGAACAATGAAATAACTAAGATGCTTCTTCGTTCCCTCTCTTCCTGTCTGCCTGCTGCCTACCTTCATTCCTGCCTGCTTCCTCTTAAAAGAAAAAAAGAAAAGGTGCATTGGAGATCCAGCGGAGGAGTGACAGCTTACAGCAAACACTGAGGCTGCAGGTGATCTCCAGAAACCCGTGATGCCCTGGCCTCCCCACTGCTCTGCCCTCATGCCCCAGTATTAGCCAGTGGGCTTCCTGTCCGTTTCCTCTGGCCTCCCAGTCAGGTACCCTGGGCTGCCACAGACGGGCCCACCTAGACTTCCACGGACAAGACAATTGCTATTCGCTAGCAATGCAAGGGGTGGAACATGCAAGAATTGAAAGATTTCCTGTCAAATCTGGATTTCCAGCTTCTCTTGAAATATGGAAGAATGGTCATGATCCACCCTTTAGATGGGGCATGCACCCCCCAGTTCAGCCCTGGCCCTGCCGTTCCCTGCGCCCACCCACTCCCAGCCAGCCTCACCTGTTTCCTCCCCTGCTGCCCCACTAAAGCATCAATGAGCTCAGGGGCCTGCATTTCTCCCCACACTGTAGTCGCCCCCTCCCTCCCTCTGCACAGAGTCCTGACCGCTACACGTCCTGCCCAGTGGACATGGAGCAGCGCCTGACTCCTTTGGAACGTGGGCGTGCTGCGGGTGGAGTGGCTGCCCAGTGATGGCAGTGCCCGGCTGGGAGCCCAGTGGGTAGACAGTGACTGGAATACCCTGGGTCTGTTCTGGAAACAAGACGAGCTAGGCCCAGCTATGGGGTGAGCATCCAGTAAATGGGGGACCATTAACAGATGCCACCCTTGTCTTCTTATCTGGATGGTGCTGACCTGAGTAAATGGCTCTGTCAGGCGGGTCCCATCTTTGTACCCATTTTACAGATGAAGAAGTTGCCTCAGTGTCAGCTCAGCCTGGGACACCAGCTGGCTTTCCAGCTCCTGCCACACCCTCAGCCACCACCCTCAGGGCAGAGCCACCACGTCCTTGGCTGGCATTTGGGGACTCTTCCTTTGCCTCCCAAGTGTCTCCTAGACATACTGCTACCTCTGAGAAGCCCCTCAATACCTCTCACCCCACTAGTTTCTCCCTTTTGACTCCCTGTTCCGTCTTCCCACCCTCTTCCTTCCCACCAGCTTGACCCTAAAGGATGTCAGAGAATCTTTGAAGTGTCCCCTTTTCTGGGCTCCTCAAGCTGAGCTGGTGCCACCTGCCCCACCAAGTTGGTCTGAGTACCCCAAAAGGGAGGTCTGGTGTTATGACTCACTCTCACATGGAAGCTGACCTCCGGGGGGCTCTCTCCCCAGATGCCCTTCCTGACCACATGGTGTGCAGTCCTGACTTGCCTGCCCCCAGGGACGGGCGACTCAAGGCTCCCGGGCAGCCTGATGCATGTGTAAGTTTCAAAGTCTAGCCCTTTCTAGGTTGTCACTGTACATCCCTTTCAGTTTGTGCTTCCCAGGTCAGCATCAGATGATGAGCCTGCTGGCCTTGTTGTATCCCCGCCCCTCTGCTCCCTCTCTAGCCTGGCCTGTCATGGGCAACTCTCTGGTCGCTGCCCAGCAGTCTCCCACTTGTCAGCTCTAACTTGGTTTTCCAGCTTCGGCTAACAATTCCTCTCCTTGTGTGTGGGGTGCCCCTGCCCCTACTTAGCCAGGTCCGGCTTATAAACACTCAAAGTAACCTCTACCTCCCCGGCCCTGATTGCAGTGTGCAGTGAGGTTGGAATTCTTGTGATTTTTGATTCCAGATACCACTCAACCACAATCTCTACAAGGCTAGGGACCCCGGGTGTCTTTCTTGCTACTGTATCCTAAACGCCAGACCAAGTCCCTCATGCACAATGAGAACTCAGTGTATGTTGAATGAATGAACCAGTAACCACCTCTGGATGGAGGTGCCAGTTTCTCACTGGCTGCACTGCCTCACTAAGAGCACCAGAGGGCGCTCTCAACCTGCCCACGGCTGCTCTGGGCTACCGATGACTCCGGGCCACAACGGGGGGGGGGGGGGGGGGGGGGGGGGGGGGGGGGGGTCAGCTAGGACAGGGCCCTCTGGGGACCAGGGCCAGAGAGAGGCTCCTTCAGCTCCCAAGGCCCCGACAGTAGCAGGAACTGTCACTCACTGAACCTAGTGCTCAGGCTGACTTGGGATTGGTCACTGATCTGAATACCCCAAGACTAGAGGAGGGTGAGAGATGCACTGAGCTCACAGTCTATGTTGCCCAAAGGCCCACTCTCTCTCCACTGGGCAGGACACGGGGCCAGACCCTGGTTGTGGGTTCTTTCTCTCAAGTCTATTTCCTTGGAAGATGTGAGTTTGCCACAGGCCCGGGAGCCTGCTGGTCTCTGTGCCGGGGTGGGAGTCTTGCTACCTGGGGAAGTAGGAAGAGGCTGAGCCATAGCCAGCCTGCAAAAATGACATTACAGGCACATCTGAAAAGGGCAGGGCACACTTCTCTGGTGGCCTGCTGTACGGCCGTCTCTCTAAGAGCTGTCCCAGGGCCGGATTTGGAGATGACAGGTATCCTTGGCCGGGAGCTCCCCAGCCCCTGCTGCAAAGATGCCCGAAGCAGCAGAGGTTCAGGTCAGTGCCTGGGAGCCGTGGTGGAGCCTCCCAGGTCTCCTGTGCTTTGTCTGTCTCCCCACCCGCCCGAGACCCTCAAGGGGACTCAGGGAACAGCGCGTGGGCCCAAGGCAAGGGCCTGGGGTGCTGTGGGGCGCTACAGAGGGAAGGCCAGCTTGGTGGTCCTTTCCCAAGGGCCCAGCTGTGTCCCCCCGAAGTTCCAATCTGGGGGCCATTAGCGGGGGAGTGGGGCAGGAGGAAGGGGGGTGTCTCAGGAAATCTGGGGAGCAGCACTGCAGGGGTCAGAGGAAAATGAGATGGAGGCTGTTGAAATCGAAAAACAGATGAATTTGGGGGACACAGATGAATCATTTAACTAATTACATTTTTATAATCAAAGCTGTTTTTGAACTAGGAGAGTGCAAGAAAGCAGATGAGTGTGCGGTGCTCTGTGGGCCTTTTTCGTTCAGTTGATTAATTCTAAACAGTCCGACTGAGCTATTCATTTCAAAATTGGTCCCAGGCTGAGGCCCCGTCCCCTACACCACTTTACAACTCAGAGCTGGTGCTGTCATCGGCGTCCAGGCTGTCGTGGGGCCATCGCTGGTTCGGAGACGGCGTGCAGTTCCTGTCCCCCACGTGTGTTTAACCAGGCGGGCTCAGTGCTCCAGGAGCTGTCCCTAACTGGTAGAGCGCACCTCCCAGTTCTCCGGTCTTTCTGCCTCCTTCCCCTCCATCCTCCCCGTCCTAAGCTTCACCTGCTAATTGTTCCACCACCGGGACCGCTCTCTTCCAGTCTCTGCCCTGCTGCCAGGAAGCCTTTTCAAAATAGTCTTGTGTCCCTCAACGATGGCTCAGCGAGTGACAGACTGCACACACAACGGCAGTGCCAGCAGGCTCTCCCACATCGTCGGCACGTGCGGCAGGCTATGTCGTCGGGCCTCTGTGATCATGTTCTCTGATGCTCACGCCATGATGGAGTCGGCCCACCATGCGTCCTTTTCATTAAGAGATGTGCTTAGAGACACGCAAGTCAAACCACAATAAGGTATCACCTTAGCCTGGTGAGAACAGCTTATACCAAAGAGCAAGAACCAACGAAGTGCTGGTGAGGGTGTGGAGAGAAAAAGGAGGTCTCCGACCCTGTGGGTAGGAGTGCAGGGAGATGCTGCCATTTTGGAGAATAGTATGGAGACTTCTCCAAGAAAGAAAAATAGAATCACTGTATTACACTCATCCATTTCTGGCCTTAATTCGAAGAGATGTATGAGCCCCAATGTTTTCTGCAGTCCTGTTTACAATATAACCAAGATACGGAAAGCATCTACGCGGTCCCTGGCGGGATGAGTGAGTAAGAAATATCTGGACACAAAGGGGCTACTACTCAGTCACAGAAACGTGACATGTCGCCATTCTTAACGGCATGGAGAGAACGCGAGTGTGTATTGCTAAGTGAGGTGAGTCGACTGGAGAAAGACAAATATTGGATGATCTCACCAATGTATGGAATCTGGAGAAATAATGCAAATAACGACACCATGAAATGAAGACAAACTTCTAGACTAAGACAGAGGTTCTGGAGGGAAAGGGGATGGAGTTTGGGTTCATGTGGTGGAAAGGGTTTAGTTATCATCTTATTTTTATTTTATATTTCCCCTGTTCTTTCTTGGTGGTGATCGTTGCTTTGGTCTGCTTGTGTTCATCAAAATAAATAAGAAGAAACAGACATGCATGGCTGTATTGACATGTGTCCCTGTCACTCAGGGGTATCCATGGCCTCCAAACTCTTCCGCTGGCCGGGTGCGGGGTGGGGGGGGCCTTCAGTCAGCTCCATGTCTGTCCTTCCCTCAGTCACTGTCCCCCTGTACATGATTCCTCATGTTTTCCTCCAGGGCAAGTCTCACACTTGCAAACAAGGACACAGAAACCCACAGGATCTGTGACTGTGGAAGGACAGGGCTGGGACCCTGTACAAGACCATGGCCACTGGCCAGCTCTGTTCCATCAGCTACTCTTGACGGGCCTGTGGAATGGAATTGGGTATTTCATGGTGAGGGGGATGTTTTTCTTTCTAATTTCTAATAACGACTACGGCACAGAGTTCTGAATGAGGAGTGGAATGGAGAAGTGGGCTCCTGTATTGGGGTTCTTTAGCATGTTTTTGGAACACAGGGAAGGAGCTCCCCGATTTGATAACAGAAGTGGAATGCGGCGCTTTATCCTAGCTCCAGGGTCGGATGAAAAGAGGGATGAGAAGGAAAAATGGAACATTCACGTGAAATACCTGTTTCACTGGGAGGGCAAGAGAAGGACCCTTTCCACCAGTGCATAGACAGTCCTGCGCCCAGCTCTGCTTTTGCAACAGCTCACTGATGGGGGGCTGGTGTGATGGAGGGGAGTCATTGCCTGGGTACTAATGCGGGATTTGTCATTGCAGGTGGCCTTGTGTCTCTAGCAGATTTCTCTGAACTCATCAATCAAGTATGACCTCCCAGGGTGAGTCCAAGAAGGACTCCAAACTTGCTTCCCTGGAACACTGGAAGGGCTTCAGGGAGATGGGAGGGAACAGCCCTTTCTTCTAATCCCCTTGGGAGCGGGCCCTTGGCGTGGCAGCCCACCTCTTGGGCAAGTGGTTTCTATACCACAGAGCTAAGTTTCCCTGGCCTCCCGCCTGTCATCATGGCTTCCGAGATTCTATCTATGCAGCCCAGAGTTCTCTCTGGTGTCACCTTCTACCACTTCCCAGTCACCTGCTGGATAATCCAGCCACACTGTCCCCAGATGCACCCTGAACACGCAAAGCTTATTCCAAACTCATGATGCCTGTGCTTGCTTATTCCTGCAAGGACACCACTCCCCGCCCCCAGATCTCGGCATCCTTCCTATCATTTAAGTCTCAGCTCAGAGGCCATCCTCCCCAAGAGCTTTCTAGTTATGGAATCCAAATCATATCCACCCACCCAGTCAGCCCTCTCATTACTCCCCTGCTTTATTCTCTTTCTAGCACATTTCACTCTAGCTATGTTGTGTTACTTATTTGTTGTTTCTTCTCTCCTTCCTACTACAGTGGGAGTCTTGTCTCTCTGCTCCAGTGCTGGTTCGAAGACCCAGAACTGGAGTTCAAAATTTCCCCGGGATGCCAATTCCACAACAGCTACTCTCTCTGGACCAACTGGGATCTAAAAGCTCTCACAATGCTGGTGATTTCCTCTTCTAAACCTGCAATTCCAATCTCTACCACCAGGTGACAGTGAGGACACACACACCTTATCAAAACCAGTTTCATCTTAAAGACCACAGATTTCTAACTACAATACAGCCTCAGTGAAAACAAGATACCTCCATACACACAGATTTCTTTAACTTATCATGCTGGCATTTATTTAAAAGCAGGATAGCACCCACAGTTGGCCAGGGTTTGGGGAAAATGCAGTGCTCATACGCTGTTGGTGGGAATGTAAATTAGTAGAGATTCCTGGAGGATTATTTGGCAACACACATCAAAAGGCTTCAACATGTGCAAACCCTTTGGTCCAGCAATTCAGTTTCTAGAGATTTATTCTAAGGAGATAATCATGGAAATAAGCCTACATTTATTCTCAAGATGTTGACTATATGGGCGAAAGAGTGTCAATATAAATAATATACCTTGGAGACTGGTTAAATACATTAAGTGTGATGGAATATATAGGATAAACTAGTAGGGAGTGACTAAATTCTCTAGTAATCCTTAATGATGTAAAAAGAAATCATGATCTCTTACATGAAAAAGCTGGGCCACGCAAAAGTTTGCCCCTATCACCCCATTTTTAGAATACCAAATATAAAAACAAAGTTGCAGATAGAAAATGCCGGAAGAGCAAACAGTAAAATATGGAGAGGACTTATCTGTGGGTGGTAGGAGTATGAATTTTGGCTTTTCCATTCTTTTTTTGTGCCTGTCTCTATTTTGGGAAGCTTTTATAACAAACATGCTTCTGTTGCCATCAGCAGAGCACTATTACTAGACCCTTGTAGCAGAGAGGACAGGCTGGTCCTGCACAAGGAGGCTGTGAACAAAGTGACCCAGACCCTCGTCAGTCCATGCCCTGCCCCATGGACTTGGTGCTCCTGTGCCTCTGCCCCTCCACGCCCCCTGGGTCCACATATGGACCTGGTTTGAGCTGGTCTCCCTCACAGGAGGAGCCCATCTGGATTTGTGCACACAGCTCGGCTGGCACAGTCTCGACCACAACCTGCCTCCTCCACTCTCCTTATTCTCACTTCCCTTCAGAAAATGATGTGTTTTTAGTGCGCGCA